>QMIH01002800.1:29791-53289 GCA_003987875.1 Clarias batrachus | reverse complement strand
GCCCCTCCCCCTCAGGACCAGCTTCCCGAGGGAGATGAGAGCGATCTCTCCGCGTTACCGGAGGGAGTAGGGACCCGCCGAACTGATGGGATTGCCGGCGGGCGGGGCGGCCCGGGCGTCGAGGTGCTGGGCGATGTGGAAATCAGAAATGAGCTTGCGGTTCAAGATGTCTCGGGCCGGGACCCGACTGCATTCTTCCAGGTCGTACCCCTCCCAGTCCACTAGATATTGGAGGGAACTCTCTCTCCTCCTACACCCTCATCAAGTGTCCCACGGATCACTGGCCTGAGAAGGGAAATGTGAAAGACAGGATTAATGCATAGGTGTTTAGGAAGCTGCAATTTAAAGGATTTATTTGGGAGAGGATAGGGAAGGGACCTATGTATCTGGGGTTGAGTTTACGGCAAGGGAGGTGAAGGTGAATGTCCTGTGTCGAGAGCCATACCCTACCATCGCCTACCTGGAGCGGAGGACCTTCCCTTCGCCGCCTATCGGCAAATTTTTTAAGTATACTAAAAAAACTGCCTGGGAGATCTTTGTGTGCGTGTCCTCCCATACTTTTTCCGCTCTTTTGAACCACTGATCCACCATGAGAACATTGGTGGGAGTGGTGTCCCAGGGTCAAAGCGGTGGCTGATACCCAAGCACACACTGAAACGGCGTTAGGCCAGTTGCGGAATGACATAATGAGTTTTGAGCATATTCCGCCCAGGTTAAACAGTCTGCCCATTCATGTTGTCGACTGCTACAGTATGCCAGAAGATATTTTCCGAGTTCTTGAATAGTCCGCTCTGCCTCGACTCGGGGTGATAGCCCGACGTTAGGCTAACAGTGGTCCCCAATTTCTGGAAGAAAGCTTTCCAGACTCTGGCGATAAATTGGGGACCACGATCGGAAACAATATCTTCCGAAATGCCGTAGCATCGAAACACAGTGGTGAATATGATGGGAGAGAGCTAAACGGGATGAATCGACATCCCTTGGAGAAGCAGTCTACTATTACTAGTATGACTGTGTACCCTTTTATGACTGTGTACACTGGCAGATCCTTTACAAAATCCACAGCTATATGTGACCACGGTCTTGTTGGTGTTGGCAGGGGCATTAATTTCCCATCTGGCAAACAACAAGGACTTTTTGTTGTCGCACAGATAGCGCAAGATAAAACAACTGTTCTTACGGTTTCTCGCATGTTCGTCCACCAGCACTTTGGTGCTAGGAGTTTAAGAGTGCATGCTACGCCGGGGTGTCTGGATGCCAAACTTGTGTGAACCTCTATTGTCACTCATTCATGAAGTGGCTCCGGAACGTATGTTCGATTCGGAGGGCACGCATGGGGCACAGGTTGGGACTGCACCACGTGCGCTATCTAGGCCTTGATGTCCCATACGGTCGAAACCACCACGAGAGACGAGGGTACGATAGGTTCTGGTTTGATGGTTGGCACCGGCGTCGGGTAGTACCGCGATAGAGCATCCACCTTCTTATTTTTTGAGCCAGGACGATATGTGATGTTAAAGCAGAAACTCGTAAAGAACAGCTCCCACTTGACGAGGGATTAATCTTTTTGCTTGTTGGATGTACTCGAGATTGTGATGATCGTGAGTACTGTGAATGGATGCTTTGCTCCCTCCAACCAGTGCCGCCACTCCTCTAACGCCGCTTTAACTGTGAGCAGTTCTCTATATCATAGTTGCGTTCGTCAGTTGTTTAGTTTACGGAGAAAAAAAAGCACAGGGATGGAGTTTTTCTGGAGTGCCTTGGCGTTGTGACAGCACCGCTCCTACCCCTACCTCTGACGCGTCGACCTCTACTAATAACGGCTTCTCTGGGTTGGGTATTTTTAAGATAGGCGCCATGATAATGGTGGATTTTAGCCGCTGAAACGCTGCTCGCGGAGGCGTTTCTGTTTCCCTTTTAAGTTGTAAGCGGCGCTGCCACCATGCTGAAGCCCCGAAAAATTTTTCGATAAAAATAAGCAAACCCCAGAAAACTTTGTAGTGCTTTAACTGTCCTGGGTTCCGGCCATTGTTGTACCGCCTCGACCTTGGTCATCTGCATTTTGACCCCCTGTGGCCCTATGTGATAGCCAAGGAATGCAGCATCCTTCTTGTGGAACTTGCATTTCTCTGTCTTTGCATAGAGCCCGTGTTTGCATAGATGATGAAGGACGGCGGATATATGATGGACATGTTCGGGATATGAAGGTGAGTATACCTGGACAATATCCTGTTATACTATCACAAAACGGTTCAACATATCCCTGAACACGTCATTCATGAAACCCTGAAACACAGCAGGTGCGTTTACCAGTCCAGAAGCCATTACATTGTATTGATAATGCTCCAATGTTGTGCTAAACATAGTCTTCCATTCATCGCCCTTACGCACACGAACAAGATTATAAGCGCTGCAGAGGTCAAGTTTGGTGAAGATGGAGGCCCTGCGGAGTTGGTCGATAGCGGCAGTGGGTGTTTTTATATTTTATTGTAACTGCATTGAGACCATGGTAATCAATACAGGGGCGTAATCCCCCATCTTTTTTTCGATAAAGAAAAACCTGCTGAAGCGGGAGACGTGGACCTCGCTCACATAGTCCTCCATGGCCTGTGTTTCCTCCACGGACAATGGATAATGCCTGAGCTCGGCTGTGTTTTCCCCGGCAAGAGCTCTATTGCGCAGTCCCACGATCGATGAGGGTGAAGTGATGCAGCTGCCCTAACACTAAAAACGTCTTTGAAATTATCATACTCGGATGGCACACGAGTAGTGACTTGGGCGCTTGGACTTTCAGTTGATGTTGTTTGGACCGTCAATGTTGACTGGCAACATATTTTAGGGCATCGGGGTGCCTAGGATATGATACGAGAATTAGCCCAATCGAAACTAGGATTGTGAGAGCTGAGCCAGGGTAGACCCAGCACGATGGACTGGTCTGACCGAGGAAGTACAAAAAATTTCAATTCCTTGGTATGACCGGGAAAAGTTAAACGGAGGGGCACAGAGATTAGCTCAATAGGCGATTGTTTTAGATTTTGGCCATCCACAGCTTTAACTACGATAGGATACAGAAGCTTTGACACAGGAGCTCGCAGCGAGGAAATGAGAGTGGAGGAGATGAAATTTCCAGCCGACCCGGAATATATGAGGGGGAAAACAGACAAGGAGTGAGTATCATAAGTCATTTGTGCTTTTAGACAAAAAGAGTGGTGAGTGCGAGGTGGTGTTTGTGGTGTTACTTTTCGTAGCAGGCAAGTGCCGATTAGATGCAAATCCCCCCCCCACCTTACAGACACAAGCCCGACGTCAGCCGGTGCTGTCTCACCTGTGCCCGCATGACATGTTCACTTCCATGGGCTCAGGTTGAGCCCCTTTGCTGAGTGTGCTGAGGCTGTTGCGGCAAGTGAATTCCTGAAGTCTCCCAGGAGCCTTCGAAGTAAGGTGACGTTTTTGGCTGCGGAGGTGCTGGTTGAGCTTGATAGCCAGTTTGATACAGGCATCGGGTCAATATCCCGCCAGACGAGTTCGAGCTGGATCTCCGGTTGCAGCCCATCTTGAAACCTGGCTAACAAGCTCCGGTCACACCAGCCACTCTCCACGGCTAACACTCTGCATTTCACTGCACAGTCCGCGACCATGGAGTTCCCTTGTTGCAGCCTCAGCAGTTGTTGCTCCCCCGATTTGCCGTGATCGGGATGATGGAAGAGGATGTCAGGAACCGTTTGTAGCTGGAAGTGGTGATCCCGCAGGCGTTCCAGACCGCCGTCGCCCAGTCCATCGTTGAACCAGTGAGCTGTTGAGTAATGAAGCTTATCTTCTGCCTTTCTGTCATGTCAGGATACTTTGCGAGGTACAGCTCACAGGCGAGGAGGAATCGCTTACACCCCTCCAGATTCCCAGCATATCTTTCCAGAGGGGTGGGGCGCGGCGGTGATGGTGCAGAGCGGTCATGAGCTGACTAACACTCTGTGCTAGATCATACACCGCTCGTGCCAAACTATCGATCTCATGCTGCTGGCCTCGGACATATTCAAGCAGTGGGGATTCATCATCAGGCAGGGGTGTCCCTGCTGCGTCCTGGAAGGTCCGTTCATCTGTCATGGTTCTGCAATTCTGAGACACGGACGCAGATGCAGCGTTAACTCTTTTATTTATTTCTTTTAAGAGTTCTCTCTCTCTTTTCTTTTGCAATAAACTTATAATACTCCAACAATGACAAAAAAAGAAAACAAAGGTGACTCCCCCAGCTGGGTCTGCAGGTGGGCTGGCACAACAACCAGAAAAATACACAAAACCAATAAATCAACTGAAAACGTAAAAGAGGCTGAACAACTCGTAGCCTTGACTTTGATGACGGAACGTCCGAATCGAAGGTTTCCCCAACCTGCAGATACTGTTCAATCCTGCAGGGAGAAAAGACACAAACACGTAGCAATGAAATCATAACATGGACGTGCTGAGCAGTGAACAGATGAATTTCTATGGTTTCGGCTGGAACAAATAGGGAGACACACAGGGGAGAGCCAGATGAACTTAATTTAGTGCTAAAGTGAAAACAAGTATCCACATAGACACACTAGGGGGAGACAGAGCGTTGGCTCAGTAGTCCAGCGAGCTAGATCTTATTCCCCTGACTGCGGTGGCACAGATGTGACAACCAACACATATCCTTCCAACTAACTAATTGCTACTTGGAAAGCTGGCAACTGACAGTTTAACAAAAAGGTGAGAAGATAAATCATGGAGGCAGTGGACAGTCCTGAGAAACTTATGAGATTTACTTTATATTTCCACTTGTTCTGCTTTAGAATATCAGCTCAGTTAACTTCCGGGTTCTGGGGTTAAATCCCAAATAGCATTATATGGAAAGCTAGCGCACTAGGTATGTTATACAATACTAATGCTTGTTCCACATATCAAGTAGTGCTCTTGATCAGGAGTTAGATAGGGATTTATGATTCAGCCTTCTGTTTAAAGCTAGTTAGCTATGTAGCTAGGGTTAGTTGTGAACAGAACATTGGATAGTTCAGCTGTGATTTGGAACAACTGAGAAGCAGTTACTAAGGAAACAGTGTGTTGTTTAAGATGACACAACATTATCAGATGTGTTTCCTTGCTGAAAGTGCTCCTGTGACTGGATTTGAATGTGTGTTTTGGCAGGCAGCTGCTCTCTCCTCAGTACTGCAGACCGTACAGACCTATCTTCACCCATGCTGCAATCGCCACTTGTGCAATTAACGATTTGTAAGACACAGAGTGGTACATATACAATAGTTAAACGTCTCAGTGTTGTTCTGATCTATATCACCACTCTCGTCCAATCAGCTTACTCGGGTGGAACTAACTATAATAACAATATAATACCATCCTTATGGGTTTTATGATGCATTCTCATTTTTACTAAACTTTTATTATCATCATCATTATTATTATTATTATTATTATTATTATTATTATTATTATGCTTTAATAATTTGTGAGCCAATGAAAAATGCAACATTTGCCATCCAATAATCTGTGTGGTCAAAGTTTTCTTATTTATTTATTCATGCACATGTGTACATATTTATGTTAAAGCACGGACACCTCGACTCTACCTACACCACACTTCATACTTCACCCTTTAATTAAAACACATGAAAGTCCAAAATTAAATTAGTGATATTCCCTTTTTTAGTTTAAAAAAAATATTTTGTGAATCTTACACCATGTATCTATACTTTTAAGTTCCAGTAAGAAAATGAAGCAAGTATGTATTTTGCTTCTAAAGCTAATTAGTTAAACACAAATATAATAATATAATGCACTGAGCAGTGTGAAAGTCCTTACAAGCATTTTTTTTTCACAGTAATGTCGCTTTATACAATTAATACGACACAATGAGATGAGTGGGAGGTTTTTCTTTCATTTTTGCAAGAACAGTAAATGGGGCCTAATTGCAGCTAAAAGTGTGGGTATGGAACTGAAGAGACGTCAGACCTCAAGTGCTGTAGGATTGGTCCAAGGAATCATTTGAGCCAATCGGTTGTTTTCGTAGCTTTACTGAGTCATATCTAATTTGCTTATAGGAAATCTCCACCATGGCCCCAGAAAACAGTTAATCTCCATCCTGGTGTGTATTAAGAGATATACGGCTGCTTTGCTCAGGGGGAGCTGATTCCTAAAACAGCCCTGTGTGTCAGTCCTGCTCTGAAGGGTTCAGCTCCACTACATCACCAGCCATAAACTATTCCTGGTGCCAACACTGGGTGCGGACATGAGCCCGACCGTATGGCAGGGTGTATCAGAGCATAGCCCTGTGTGTGTGTGTGTGTGTGTGTGTGTGTGTGTGTGTGTGTGTGTGTGTGTGTGTGTGTGTGTGTGAGGAGCTAGGATTAATGGTTCATCTTTGCAGCATGGCAGTGCTAACAGTGGAGATATTACTAAAGCTTTTTCAGCTGTGTCTCTCCTCAAAGGAAAAAAAAAGAAACACACACACACACACACACACACAGACACACACATAGATACCAGGCCCATGTTTCGATTCAATTCACACCCATTAGGCCCAGCTGATTAAAGCTATGATGTGTGATTGATTAATTAAACACATATTTGGTGGTGAGATCCATAACACACCCTTACCACAACTTTCTATCTTTGATTATTTTCCCATAACAGAACAACCCACAGTGTTTTCCCTCCATACATTCTTGTGCCTGTTATAGCTGGGAGGTGGTTGAGATGATGTGAAGCACATTATCAGAAAAGGTCTGTGGGGAATGGTGATGCTGGCAGTGCTAACACACGCATGCACGCACACGCACACACATACACACACACACACACACACACACACACTCATGTGGAGAGAATAAAGTATTAGAATCGATTATTCAGCTGGTGATTTACTTAGTAACGTTAGAGCACAGGCATTTAGCGCACACAGTGTAAGATACATGTATATCCCAGTGTTGTAAACGCTCCTCGAAACTCGTTGAAAATGTTTCATGGTGATAATAGACTCTGTAAATCTTGAACTTATTGCCTTATTGGATATGCCTTACTGTGAGTTTCCTTTATAAAGTGTCAAATATAGGTGGAAACTACGGTGGCCGTGAAGTGCAAAACAAATTAACAAAACGAAAACGAAATAACAAATTAAAAACCACAATACCAAAACCAAAATAACAAAACAAAATAACAAATTCAAAAACAAAAAAACAAAACCCAAAACTAATTTGTTATTTTGTTTTGCGTTTTGTTCATTTGTTTTTGGTTTTGCTATTTTGATTTTTAGTTTGTTATTTTGTTTTCAGTTTTGTTCATTTGGTTTGCACCTCTCGGCCGTTCAGAAACGAACCGGAAAAGGTAGGTATAGTTTGCGAATGAAATACTTAACGCTGATTGGACGAGACATCTGTCACTCAAAATATACTATAAAGGAAGTACTGTAGCGGCGGTAGATTTGTGTGTGTACGAATGTGCAAATATGTACTGTCCTTACTGTGGTTTCAAATATGGCATTCTGCCAAATTATTGCAGTTCTTGTGGAAAAAATATTTCGCTTTTAAAACAGACACAGCAGTTCGCAAACTAATCACCTCAAAGTAACGTTGAATAAAATCCATTTCCTTGCTTTCTAATGAAAGATTCCATTATTTTCATAGTTTTGCAGAGCGAAAAAATAGTTTTAAAGTGAAGCAGAACACAAGAAACAAAGTTAGAGACAGAATTTCCTACTTCCTGTTTATCTTGAGTGACAGGTGTCTCGTCCAATCAGCGGTAAGAATTTAATTTGCAAACTATACCTACCTTTTCCGATTCATATCTGACTGGCCGAGAAGTGCAATACAAATTATCAAAACCCAAAACAAAATAACAAATTAGTTTCGGGTTTTGTTATTTTGTTTTCGGATTTGTTAATTTGGTTTTGAGTCACAACACAATCTGTGTTAACCCAGTATTTGATCAGTATTTAATCAACACTGTATCAGAATTAGATTCTCATTAAATCAACTAATCCATTGGCATTGGATTAGGACTAAATTTGTATGAAATCTCTTTGCTTAATCAGAATTAAATTTCTATTAAATAGGCATTCGATCAGTAAGGAATCAGTATTTCTGAGGGTTCACTAGAGGGCACTGTTTTTAGTTGGTTTGTTTTGTAGTTTTTGTTTGTAGACTCAGTTTCCCAGAAGGCACTTCGGTCAGGTGATGAGAGTGCTCACCTGAACCGAGGTAGCCTGCCTTTCTTCAGCCCACGGCTATCACCATGAGCCATAGCAGCCAGTTCATGATGGTATTCAGAATTTGATTCTTACTAAATCTACATAGGATCATTATTGAATCTATGAATCAACATTGAAATAATAGAGAATCTTTATTAAGAGTTAGAGTTAGTATTGACCCTGTATTAAATCAGTATTGAAATCTGTTTTGAATACCTATTTGATTATTGATTAATCTGTATTCTATCATAATTTGATTCTTACTGAATCAGTATTTATTCAGTATGGAATTAGCTTTGAATCAGAATAAGATTCTCATTGAATCATCGTTGGATTGGAACTAAATATCAGTATTACATTTTTTAAATCATTGACTTTGTATTCAATCCATACTGAATCTGAATTTAATAAGTATTGAATCAATAATAAACCACTATTTGATCAGTATTTAATTTTTTGTCAATCAGCAGTTGATTTGTCTAAAATCAGAATTGAATCAACATTGGATTCATTTGGAATCTGTAGTCAAAAAGTATTAAATTTGTATTGAATCAGCATCGTGTTAGTATTGAATTTATATTCAATCAGGATGTAATCTATTTTAAAGATGAAGCGGTATTGGATGTGGAATTAAATTGTACTGAAATAGCCTTGGATCTGTACTGGATCCATGTTAAATCAGCATTTGATCTGTGTTCCATCTTTGGTAGATCAGCATGGGACTAGTCCTGAATCTGTATAGCAGTACTGAATGTGTATGTAATAAGTGTTGGTTTAGTAAGGAATCTTATTGGGTTAGTGCTGAATCTTTATACAATCAGTATTTAACCATATTTGGATTATTTGATCAATACCGAATCAGTATACTATTAGAATACTTACTGAAGCGGCATTGCATTTGTATTGAATCAGCATTACATTAATAGGACATCTGTATTAACTGTGTATTGAAACAGTATTTAACCAGTATTGAATGAGAATTAAATAGGCATTTGCTCACTAATGGATTATTATTGGATCAAAAATTAATTCCTACTTAAATAGCATTGATGTTAACAGAATCTCTATTGAATCAGTATTGGAATAGTTTAAAAATATATGTTTTATGTAGTTTTTTTATGTATTTTATCTATCTTTTACTTTTTTAATTTTGCAAAATAAAGAAAAAAGTTCTCTCTGTAAAATGCTCAGGTTCCAACCAAATCACCTGATTATAAAGAAGTAGCAATTATGCAAATCACCGTTACTCTCTGATCACTCTGAGTTATCCAGGATAAGGGAACATTTCTGTCTCTGACACACACAAAGGTCAGAGGTACTGTAATCATGACTTTGATTACACACAGCCTCAGATGCTTTAGGTTAAATTAAAGTGTACTTACATACAGTAAAAGGGACTTCTGTAAACTAACGAACGATCCAGGATTAACTGGTCAATGTATCCCTTCTTCTCTTTCCTCGCTGTTGTTGCTAGGTTCATTCATGTTGCTGTCATGGTGACCGCAGTGCCATGGTGACAGTCTCTCAGGTGACATTGATGCCATTGACATTTTTATTATAAAATTATAAAATAAATTTTTTATTATAAAAATATTGTATGACTCCCTGAGATAGTAGCCATGTCGTACACTCAGGATGAGTTTGATAAGGGAATCAAGTTGGTTACTGCATAAGTTATTTAAATCAGAGGTGTGACTGAGGCTTTAACAGTGATGTGGGCGGAGAACCTTGTAACTGGAGCTTCGATCAGTTCCTTCAGTTCATTAGACAGCCATGTTAGCGATAAAGACTCTCAGGAAGGAGGTGTGATACTGATTTGATACTGCTCTAAGTTAACTCTACCTATACGGACCCAAAAACAAGTCAGCTGCTGATTGGCAGCATTGATGCTGTATTGACTTGTTTATTGGGTCTGTATAGGTAGAGTTAACTTGGATCAGTATTAAATCAGTACAATCACGTCATATATTGACATATAGAAATTGATTCTTTATTGAACATATGAGAATTGAAAACTGATTCAAACTGAATACTAATACAATAAATATTGACACAGTCTTCCAAAGCAGTATTGTACTGGTATCAATATTGGATCAGCACCAACTCAGAAGCAAATAACTTCCAAATTAGGATTGGGTCAGTTTCAATTTATTATTAAATCAGTATTGGATCAGGATTGTGTTGGTATCTCATTATTATTAAATCTGAATGAGCTCAGTGTTGGGTACAGATCAGTATTGATTCAGGATTTGAATTAGTACAAGCATCAGTATTGATGGTGCAGTGACTGGTTGCTTTAGTTCCCAGGGAGCCCTCATGCCTGTGTTTTCTACTCGCCCTTACTTTTCGTTATGCCGTCATCATAGAATAGACCATAGGAGTCCCGGCATGCATAGAATAGACCAAAATAAAAGAAAAAAATAAACAAATTCCACACAAACAATTTTGTACCTGAGCCACCAATAACGAAAGTGGACTCCATATTAACTTAAACACATCTCCTGCTATGCTGAATTTCCAACCTCCTAACACTCAGTACGAGTATGAGGATGGGTTCCTCTTAAGGTTTATTCCTATTGCCATCTCAGGTGGTTTCATGCTGATATTTTTGATTTATACATATTTCCTCACACTTGTCAAACTAATTTCCATAATACTTTGTTGATTCTGTAAATCTGCTTTGATGTGCTATGTAAATAAAACTGAATTGAATTGAATATTAAATCAGTTTTAAATGAAATCGGTGTGGAATGAAATCAGTATTGACACAATCTCATATTAGTATTGAATCAATGTCATATTAGTGTTTAATTCGTGTTGGTGCAGAAGCAGACCAGCTCTGAATCAGTGTGAGACTGACTTTGAATCAGTATCACACAAGGGTTGAATTAGTATCATATCTGTATTAAATCAGTATTGAATTGATCCATATTGAATTGGAATCAGATAAGTTTTTAATTAGTATCGAATCTGTATTGAATCAGTGCTGAATCTGTATAGATTCCATATCAGGTCAATATTTTTTCAGGAGCAGAACAGAGGATAATCAGTATTAAAAGAGTACTGACTCATTAGATCAGGATTGATGATCAGCATCAGATATACTGTATGTTAAATATTTTGTAACTAAATATTATATTAATATTGACTCAGTAGTGTCTGTTATTGAATCAGTATTGATTCAGTGTTGCCTTGGTTTTGGCTGAGTATTAAATCAGGATCGACACATTATTAACGTTATATTGACTCTGTATTGACATTGACTCTGTATTGACTCAAACTCTGGAATCAGTAATGGCTCAGTATTGACTCAGTCGTGACTGAGTCAATACTGAATCAAACACAGACTCAAAAACCCAAATACTGAATCAGCACCGGCGCTCAGTTTTGATACAGTAGTGACTCAAATACTGACTCCGCACCACCTCAGTATTGGCTCAGTAGTGACTCAGTAGTGACTCAAATAGTGACTCAAATTAGTACTGAATCAGAATTCACAAAATTCTGCTTTTGTAATGACTCAAATATTGGCTCAGTGGAGCCTCCGAGTGGCGCTGTAACCTCTCGCAGCCGGAGTTCTCTCAGAGGGGAGGGATGAGAGGTACTTAGTGYTCCCACATTARTCACGGCTCTACAGCCAATCAGGGGCGTCTGTGAGCTCGCGCAATGGAGGGAGCGGACAGTGGAGCTGTCCTCCGAGTGTGTTACGCCGCCCCCAATGGTGCGCGAGCGAGCAGTTCGAAAAAATGCGGTTGGTTGGCGTCACGTGGTTCGGAGGAAACACGTGATAGTCTTCGGCCGTCCCGGCTGAGTGGTAGGAGGAGCCCCCTAGTGACGGGGAGGAATTGGACACGACTAAATTAGGGAGAAAATCAGGGAGAAAAAAAAATTTCTTAGCTCAATATTGCCTCTCAATAATGACTCAGTACTGAATCAGAACAGTCTGCCTTTATTTTGACTCCATTGACTCAAATACTGACTCAGTATTGACTCAAATACTGGCAGACAATAATTACTTAATATTAACTCAGTACCGACTTTGCATTTCACCAGGTGTTATAGAGATTTCATTTTGTTAAGAGAAGCAGGATTCATGCCTCTATTCCCAGTGAAAAGTGAAGTGAGGAGGGCAGTAGGTCTGGAGGGGACTTTAACAAGAGGACCTGAGGGTGTGTGTGTGTGTGTGTGTGTGTGTGTGTGTGTGTGTATTCCTAGGACCCGCCCCTCCATCTGTTCCAGCGTTAGACATTGTATCTGTTTAGAGCATTGTGTGTCACTGCCACAGCACTACAGCACTCCTCCACTGGCCCTAAACACCTGCTCCATCCCACCATCTCTCTCTCTCTCTCTCACACACACACACACACACACAGGCTTTAACTCTCTCTCTCTCTCTCTGAACTGCGTGATCATTAATCCCACCCGTCGCGCAGCCACAGAGAAGGATCCCCAGCACACGCCCTCCTCCTTCTCCTCCTGCTTCTCTTCCTCCGACTCTTCTTCTTCCTCGTTTTTTTTTCTCCTCCTCTAAGCGATGGTCTGCTTCTGCTGCGCGAGGGGTTTGCACATCTGAACCGTTTCAAGCTTTCGTTCACATTCGAGCGTGTGAGTGTGTGAATCAGAGGTGAAAGGACTTTCCTAGAGCACCACTGGCCTCAAACACACTCTTCGCACACCGACACACACACACACACACACACACATACAGAGTAGAGACCGCTACACTCGATACTCAGAGTAGAGACCGTGTCAAGTGCAGAGGGGCGAGTTTGGGCCGCAATGGAGGAGAACATGGAAGAAGGACAGACACAGAAAGGTATGATGTGAATGCAGTTCTTTTATTCCTTTATTCATTCGTGCTTTCATTTATTCCTCTTCTCAATCTGTCCATCATCTTCCTCATCATCCACATGCATCACTGATCCAACTCTCCATGGCTGATTTTTACACATCATGCACGTGCTGGAACTCTGATTTTGTGTGTAGCTGTTTTTGGAGTGTGTGTGTGTGTGTGTGTGTGTGTGCATGCCATTTTTGCACTGATTTAACTTCTCAATCTTCTTTCAGTATATCCCCTAGTCAATACCTTCATCTTTCTTTCCTGTCCTCCTCTCCTTCTTCTGATTAAGACACTGTAGGAATATTTCTCCTTTGCTCTTTTTTTTTTTCCCCATTTCTAGCCAGGATCTCATTTAATGCATTGTGAGTTTCTGTGGTTTATCTCTCTGCTATTCCTGTGTGTGCGTGTGTGTGCGCGTGTGTGTGTGTGTGTGTGTGTGTGTGTGTGTGTGTGTCCGGGGGTCCGCTGATGCGGCAGTGAAACGGAAAATCGAATCTCGTGTCATCCTCTATCAGATAGACGTTTCTGCAGCATTAATGAGCAGATGATGTACATGATGGAACATGATGATGGACTGCGAGTGTGGAAGTGGAGGGCGTGGCAGTGTGTGTGTGTATCTCTGTGGGTGTGTGTGTGTGTTGGGGGAATTGTGTCAGTGGCATCAAAATAAAATAGGATCTCTGAATGTCCTCGCTGTCGTTTAAAGTAAGGAACTTCCTTCTGTTGAAGGCGTGACCCAGTTCTTACAGAGAGAGAGAGAGAGAGAGAGAGAGAGAGAGAGAGAGAGAGAATGAAAATGAGAACGATGCTCTGAGAGAATTGGGGAAATAGAGTAATTGATGGAAAAAAAATAAGGTAAAGGAGAAAAAGAAAGGATAGGCGTTATGGAGTGTAGAGTGAAAAGTAAGTGAGATTGAGAATAGAGGAAGAAAGTAAGAAAAAATGGAAAATGAAAAAACAGTGATGGAAGGAAGAAGAGAAATAAAGACAGATAGAGAAAGAAAGAACAAAAATGAAGCAGGGAAATAACTTAATTCAGGAAGGAAGGAAAGAAGGATGAAAAATGGAAGGTAGAGCAAAAGAGATGGAGAGAGAGAGAACAAGAGTGTATGTGTGTGTATGTGTGTGTGTGTGTGTGTAGAATACATGATGAGTGCATGCCTGACTGAACCTAAATGCAGTGAACACAGGAGGAGCGGGCAGCTCTTTATACAGCCAATCAGAATGCAGTGAGAGAGAGATGTAGAGTGATGCTGAAAAGAGATGGACAGATACAGAAAGAGAGAGAGAGAGAGAGAGAGAGAGAGAGTTTTAAACTCGCTTTATTATAACAAATCAGGGGGGACTATTTAACAGTTTTATATACATACATTATATATCTACTATATATAGAGAGAGAGATAGACAGAAAGAGAGAAGGAGAGAGAGAGAGAGAAGGAGAAGAAGAAGACAGGGAGAAAATAAGATGCCGGAAAGAAAGAAGGAAGGAAAATAAACTATAGACATACGGACAGAAAGTGACAGAAGAAAAATGAGGGAAATAAAAAAAAATAAGGGGAAGGTAATAAAGAAAGTATAGAGAAGGATAGAGGAAGAAGGAACAGAGATGGAGAGAGAAAATCAGAAAGGGAGCAGGGGAGGAACTGTGGAAGTTGATGCTAAATGCAGGTAGCAGACGTGAAGGTCTTGATTTATGAGATATCTCTGAAAAGCCCTCATTAGTCCACACACACACACACACACACACACACACACACACATTGCCACACCATGGGCAGTTTGAGAATTAGCCTAATCTGCATGATTTGGAGGAGGAAACCCACCAGGAGAACATGCAAACTCCATGCACACGGAGGTGGGAATTGAACAACAATCGAACCTGGACCGTGAAGGTGCAAGGCGACAGTGCTAACAACTTAGCCACCGTATAATATTACCCGAGTAAAAGTCTTAAAGTGTTTGATATTTACTGTACTTCAGTTTCAAAAGTAATTTTCTGATATTGGCTTAAGTATTGGAAGTAAAAGTAAAAGTAAGTAGTTAGCATTTTGATTATGAACTTCATTTGAGTGGTTTTCTTATAATAAAGTTAAAATTAATAATAATAAAATTTATAATAATAATAATAATAATAATAATAATAATAATAATAATAATAATAATAATAATAATAATAATAATAAAATTANTGTGTGAGAGAGAGAGAGAGAGATGGTGGGATGGAGCAGGTGTTTAGGGCCAGTGGAGGAGTGCTGTAGTGCTGTGGCAGTGACACACAATGCTCTAAACAGATACAATGTCTAACGCTGGAACAGATGGAGGGGCGGGTCCTAGGAATACACACACACACACACACACACACACACACATACATACGGATAGAGGGAAAAAGAGGGAGATGGTGGAAGGTTTCACATTAAAGTTCGTACAGTAAGTGGATCAGCCATCAGATTCAAAGTGTGGCTTCACCATCATTACACCTGACTTATTTTTAGAATATCAGGTTGAATCTAAAATAGTGTTAACTGGAAATGCAGGTTCCTATGTAGGGTGTATAATACTGTACCTTGTCCCACACCTCATATAATTGTTGAGGGATTCGGGATTCAGCCTTGTGTTAGAAGCTACAGTAGTTAGCTTTGTGCCTCCCGTTAGCTGTTAGAAGTTTTGTGGTTCAAGATGACGCAATGTCATCAGATGTGTTTTCTTGCTGAAAGTGGTTCTGTGCCTGGAGTTGAATGTGTGTTTTGGCAGGCAGCTGCTCTCTCCTCAGTGCTGGTGGACATATATAGGTCTACAGTAGCAGTCAAAAGCTTGGACACACCTTAAACAACTCATATGGGTGTTATGTACAGTAATGAAATAACAACAAAAACAGTCAGTTGTTATTTTAAGACATGAAGGTCAGTCGCTCTGGAATAGTTCTTGTGAGAACAGTATTGTCGCATGCATTCGCAAAACCCATCAAGCACCATGATGACGAAACTGTCTCTCATGAAGACCTTCCCAGGAAAGCAAGACCAAAACTTACCAGCTTCAGAAATCACCAATTAACAAACAGCGCCTCCGTTTCTCATACGGTTAAACAATAAATACATCTGCAATCCAAACTATGCACTTGCTGCTTGATTCACTTGCTGCGGTCGAGTCGATTCGGTGTCAGAAATTGCTTGTTTTGGAGTGAAGCGAGACCACTTGGACTGTCCGGCCACTTTAATGGTGTAATGGTGTAGCATTTGATCATCTATTATTCAAAACCCAGTCTATGAACAAATCACTCACAGAGTTTATGGCCTCATGTTCAGCTTATGTATATACAGTAGCTGCGTGTGTTATTGATTATACGCTCAGGATGATGCTGAAATTAAATACCTGTTAGGATCTCCTTTCCGCACAGACGGCCATCAATCGCTCACCGTCCAACCACATGCTGATGCTCTGAGTGGCGTGATCGATCTCTAGGCTCTCGAGAGCTGCTGAGTTTGTACTGTATCTGTAAGGTTTTTGCTAAGACTATTTTCCAGTCTAAAAAAAAATTTTAAGGGGTCTGAACGTACCGCCGATACAGCCATCCATTTTGGCTCAGGATATAGAACATCCCTGGAGAGTCCAGGGAAAATGAGGTCAAATCATTCAATTGAACTGGACTTAAAATATTTCATTATCATCAACATTGCAGTTGTAGAGCTCCAGGTAACAAATGTATTCTTCGTTCTGGCGTTTAACTCAGGAAGCAGCATTCGGGGCAGTTATCAGGGCTAAAATGTGGCTGTGTGCCTGAACAGGAGGTTGTAAAGTAGGCCTGGGCTTTTGTTTTCAGCCCTGAGCGATTTGGCCTTTGATTCTGTTAAGGATGTTTTATGACTGTTCAGTCTGACAGACCAGCCAAAAGCAATGGTCCGTGTCTCCAGGGGCTTTCTCACAACATCAGGGCATCAATGAACAGAGATAAGAATTAAAGATGAACAGTGCAGTGTTACAGCCCTGATTAGATTCTTTATCTCTTGTAAACACCATGTGGTGGGTCCAGTTGGCAGCTCTTACTGAATTCCCTTTCGTTGAAAGCTTTGTCTGATGTACTGAAAATGACTGAAACCCAGTACTGGTCAAGACCATCTCAGACCAAGACCAAGATCCACACCAATCCAAACTAAAGTCTAGATCAAGATACAAGCCAGTCAAGACCAAGACTAAGATTAAGACCCATTCAATTTGATAAAGAGGCAACATCCGCACTTATACCTTCAGAGATCAAGCCAAGAAACATTTTGTGCTGACACTTACAGTGTACAGTATCAGCTAACACCAGTGGCAAAACCCATGGCAACTAAAACTGGGATAAATACTATTCAAGACGAGCTAGGACAAGACCTTGACCCATAATAATCTGGAAAGGACCGAGTCCTATGCAAACTAAGACAAGACAAGACAAGACCAACCATTACGTCATCTTAGTCCAAGACTAGATCAAGACCCATAACAGCCTAGACAAGGCTAATACCTACAGTATCTACATCCATACCAGCCAAAGCATAGATTTGTCTTGGTTTTTGTTACTATGGGCTTAAATGAGTCGCCGATTCTAAATGAAACCCATACAGTCTGAGACTAGGCCTAGACAAGATCCAAAGAAATATTTAAGTTCATGTTCAAACCAAACACTTTTCTAATCGTTAACACATGAACAGAACTGTTTAGGAGAATCTTGAGAGTCTATAAAAAAAAAAAAAAACATAAATGTCCTGGACCAGACATTCGAAAATACTCACAGTCTTTTATTTATAGGAATGCAATTTTTGCAGGCTGGTAGAAATGTGTTCTCTGCCTTGAATTGATTTTTTTCCCTCATTTCTTTTCAGAGCTAAAGTCTTGCCAGCTGTACCGAACGTTGCTTTAAAAAAAGAACTGATATAAAATCGATACTCTGACTGAGGCCTGAGGGTGTGTGTATGTACAAGCGGAGTGAGAGAAATATACTAATACACCCGTGTTCATAATGGATCGCGCCACACCTCATTTCATTTTATCTTCAGTTTGAGATTGAGTGATATAATCACATGTCGTTATTCTAATGATTTATACAACACTTTTGAGTTCTGTTAAAGGTTTACCCAAAATTAGGTAGATGCGTACTGTACGTAAGTTTATGAACAAGAATATGGTTAGCATAGCTACAATGTCATATCAGCTAAGCTAGTGGCTAAATTTAGATTTAATTATATTGCATTGTGTAATGCGAATACATACAACTTCATCAAGTCAAGGAAGTTATAATAAAAGGTTTTAAGCTTCACCTGTATTGACCAAGAAGTGTCTATGATTTGTCAAATCCAGTGACTGTAATTAGATTAGATTAAACTTTACTGTCATTGTGCAAGGTACACGTACAGAGCCAATGAAATGCATTTCACTGATAATTATTTTGCAGATTGGAGTTTGCATGTTCACCCCATGCTTGGTGGGTTTCCTCTGCAATGGTTGTACAAGATTGGAATAAATCAAATGGTCACCATACAACTGGCCTCCACAGTTGGACTACAGAGGTTCCTAGCTGGATGGACGGATTTAGCAGATTGTGCAATGACCCACTGTCAGTGGTGGGTCAGGCTCTGAGTTGTGGGCTTTCAGTTTTCAGAGAGTGGATTGGTGGTCCTTAGGTAATTTTCTAACACCTCATACAATCCAAGTACTTCCTTGCATGTCTGTCTCAAAACCCAGTTAGACAATGGGAGAGTTTCAATTTGAACTTCATCAGATCTAAAACAATTCCTTCATGATGTTGCTCGAATTTATTAAAACAATCAATGAATATAAATTTTTGTTAAGGATCCAAACTGAGTCGGCACTGAGCCGTAATGTCATTAGTCTCAGCTAATTAAGCCCTGTTGTGGCATAAACCGTCTCTCATTTACACGCAGTGTCTGGCATCGTCGTCTAATGTGCTCATCGATTTTTAAATTTCTTTTACAAGCTTCTCATTTTTATGGCGCACGCAGGAGACATCGGGAAGGTTTATCGCAACCAAAGAACGAACAGGTCTGATCGATTTTACAAACTGATCCTGGGTAATTAAAATAAATCACAATGGAGGGTTTATTACCCTGAGCTCCGTGCATTATTGTGTGCTTTAAGTTGGAAAATTCATGTACAGTCATTTTTTGTTGTTGTTTTTATTGTTTTTTTTTTTACAGTAATAAAATTTGATGTTGCGCTCGTGTGCCGTCCTGAGTTTGCGTTCTTGGTGTGAGAGCGCCTGGTTTTCTTTAGTAGTAGAAGTGTATGGTGGTTTCTTTGTTGTTTGAGGATTGATGCGCCATGTTGTGGCGGTGTTCCAAAGCCTCCTCATCTACAGCTTCTCATCTAACCTCTCATTTGGCACTCCCAATGAGTGTGTGCCTTGCGATACATTGGCAGCCTGTCCGGGGTGTACCCCACCTCGAATCTCCTGGGATGCGCTTCAGGCCTCAAGCGACCCTGTGCAGGATACGCGGTAGAGAAAATAAATGAATGAATGAATGACTAATAATTTGGACAGGCTGTCATGCCTGTTATGAGATTTATAGAAGGAAAAGGTGTGTCATATGTGTGTGTGTGTGTGTGTGTGTGTGTGTGTGTGTGTGTGTGTGTGTTGTGTGTGTGTGTGTGTGTGTGTTGTCTTTGACTCTAATTGGATGTGTGTATTATTGTGAGAGTGTGTAATTAGTGTCGACAGCAGCTGAAGCTCCACATCCATACACACACACATACACACACACACACACACACACACACACACACACACACACACACACACACACACATACACGCACTCACTTGCTGTCCGTCAACATCTTCTGAAAACGTTTATGAAGTGCAGAGAAGGGAGCTGTCCGTTCAGCACACTCTCAGTACCGCTTAAGGATAATGAGAGTAAAATAATGATGATGGTAACTCAAGAACTGTTTTTATTTCATCATGATGCTTAATAGTAGTAGTAGTGCAGCTGCAGATCAAAGCTTTATATTAACGTACGTGTTCTAATACATTATCGCATTCGATGTCAAAACTGTCAAAGATAAAGCAATACTTTTTTTTTTTTTTACATTTTAAAGCATTCTCAGGACAGACGGGATTGCATCATTTAGTAGTTTCTCAATATCTTGACAAGCTGAGTTTTTTAACAGGAGCTAAAAAATAATAGTATAACATAATAAACTGGTTAAAACATCGATGCTGTGGTTTAAGAGACAAAAACACACATCCTGATACGCTGTCCACAGTGCTTCCATTGAATATTTTTCCGCAACAGCACAGCATGTCATGTTGTATTCCGTTAGTATGAAAACCTTTCTCTCTGCGTGTATGGATTTAGACTCCTACACGTCCTGTGTTACGGCTCGACTCGAGTCATTGATGAGATAAACACCACATGGTGTTTACAGGCGCGGACGCTTGGCTCAGCTCAGAGCCTCTGTTACAGCAGTTTGACCTTGCGCTGAAATCTCCACACACACACAAACGCTGATAACTTCCATCCTTCTTTGATTCCACTCTTATCGATTCTCTGTGCCGGTTGCACACTTTCGGCTATCTGGCTAAGAAAACGCTCGTCTTCTCAGCAGCAGTATAATGTAGCCTAGTCCCCTTTGTTCAGATATCACTATGGCAACATCAGTCCATCTTTACACAATAATCAGAATAAACAACTCGACTGCACAGCAGAAACACAAGCATGGAACAAATATCCGCTGTTGCAATTTACTCTTACAGAAGCGTCTCAGTGCTCAAGTTAGGACGCTTCACCTATCAGCCTGTTAATGATGTAAGGAATCAAGCGCACACGGTCAGGGTCAAGTTTTTTTATAGGAAATAAATCATGCACGAGGGCCTCATGATGGCGTAATGGTTAGCACTGTGACCTGGCACCTCCGGTGTCAGGGTTTGATTCATGCCTTGTTTCTGTGTGTGTGAAGTTTGCATGTTGTTTCTGTCCTTGGTCGGTGCTGATCTCAGGGTGTTCTGGGTTTCCTCCCACAGACAAAGGTTAGGCTAATTGGCATTTTGAAACTGCCTGTAGATTGTGCCCTGTGTTGGATCCCCCCTCCCCTCCCCTGTCACGTCCAGACTGTACCCCCCCGCCTTGTGTCCCAGGTCCCCTGGGATAGACTCCATGCCACCTGCGCCCCCGTACAGTATAAGCTGTATAGAGAATAAATGAGTGAGTAAATCATGATTGAATTAAATTTACTGTTCCCATGACAACAGTGTTTCTTTCCCCATAACTACATGTCCTGACATTTTTTTTTTTATTACATTGTGAATCACATGAAAAATAATTAACCAATCAGAATCAAGAGCTTAACAGGGCTGTGGTATAAACATTTTCATATCATACTGTATTTTATGAGTATTGTTGCTTCGCACATCCAGGGTCGAGGAAACAAATCTTCCCTTTGGTGTGTGTGTGTGTTCTGTTTGGAGTTCTCCCAGCGCTTGGTGGGTTTCCTCAGGGTACTCTGGTTTTCTCCCACAGTCCCAGACTCCAGTGTGTAGGTTGGGATCCTCATATAGATAAAGAATAGCTTTCCCTTTAGAGCAATTGCTGTTCGTATGATGTCATAGTTTATCCCAGCAAACTCACTCACTCACTCATCATCTATACCGCTTAATCCTGTATTCAGGGTCGAGGGGGCCTGGAGCCTATCCCAGGAGACTTAGGGCACATGGCAGGGTACACCCTGGACAGGGTGCCAATCCATCGCAGGGCACAGACACACACACTCACTCATTCATTCACACACTACGGGCAATCTGGGAACGTCAATTAGCCTAACCTACATGTCTTTGGACTGTGGGAGGAAACCGGAGTACCCGGTGTACTCCATGCACACAGAGACGGGAATCGAGCCTGGCCAGGGATCGAACCCGGACCCTGGCGGTGCAAGGCGACAGTGCTAACCACTACACCACCGTGCCGCCCTCCCAGCAAACTATTGGATAATATTGGTTTAATATAGTTGGAAATACTGTATGGATAGATAACTGCAATGATGCTGCAGCTGAGAATTATTGCACAGATACACAGACGGGTGACAAAAATGACTCGTCAATTATCACTAGAGTACATCAGGGAGACTGAGGTGTGTGTGTGTGTGTGTGTGTGTGTGTGTGTGTGTGTGTGTGTGTGTGTGTGTGTGTGTGTGTGTGTGTGTGAGATTTGTTAGTATATAGTTTTTTTGTTTTCATTACAGGTGTATAAATAGGATCTAACATCACACAGCACTTAGATGGTGTCATTGTGATCATTAAAAATAGTAACAGCCAGAATCATACAGATATTTATTAGATACTTATTTATTCCACATTGATTATTAATGAGATGCAATTTCTCTGAAGATGAATAGATTAACTTGATTAGCGATCAAGGAGGCATTCTAAATCACAATGAGCTCATGTACATACTGTACAGTCACTAAATGCAGGTTCGAACCCCAAGCCCTGGAGCTGTGATTCCCTGGAGTTGTGATATACAGTGTGTGTGTGTGTGTGTGTGTGTGTGTGTGTGTGTGTGTGTGTATATATATATTTTTTCTTTTTTCTTTTCTTTTTTTTTCAGCTGTTTTACTTAGAATACTGTACACATCTGTATATGTGTAAGTACACATCTGTATATGTGTATACACATATACAGATGTGTACAGTATTCTAAGTAAAACAGCTGTTAGGTTTTACTGAGCGTGCTGGACAATACGAGTTCTTTTGGTAACTTCGTCACACTCGCTCCTTTCGATTTTCATGCAAAACCCAGGAGTCTACATTATTTATTTATTTATTTTCCATCTGAAAACTCGTCAGTCATGTAATACTGTATGTCGCTTTCTTTACAGGCATGCAAATATTCTCCTGTAATATTATTTATTCATTAATTTTAGTGTATATTTGTAAGGAATGGTCTTGTACATAATAATGCAGACATCATAAACTTATATAACAAATTTTGTACTATGTATAGTAATTATGTCGACAGAGAACAAGCAAATTACATATATACAGTAGAGTAATACAGTTTTACCTAAAGAAATTTTTATTAATTTGGATTAATAGGTACTGTATATGTTGAATTTATTATATATTCGCCTGAAATTAAAAATCATAGTCTTGAGCTTCAGATAATACTTAAAACATCAAAAAGAAAGACAAAAGGCTCAGTGATATCAGCTATTTTGGTGTTTCAGAAATTGGTAGTTTCCTGGGATTTCCACACACTCTGGAGTGTAACGAAAATCGAAGAACTTCTATCCAGTGTCAGTTTTGCAAGCAGATGCTGACACAATCCAGTGCTGACAGGAAGGCGACAGTAACTCAAATAATCCCTCTTGACAACTGTGTTGAACAGAAAAGCATCTCAAAGTGCACGAATGAGCAGGTAGACACTTCTTATCCTGTATTAGCTCTGCAGTCACATAG
>QMIH01002799.1:24256-37515 GCA_003987875.1 Clarias batrachus | reverse complement strand
GTGCGTGTGTGCGTGCACTCATGCATGTTTGTGTAAAGCAGCCAGTACCATTGAACAGTATAGTTTAAAAAGCATTTGAAGCATAGTTGTGGTTTCTGGAGAGCTTTCTGTGTGTTGAATGTTTTGCAATGTTGTAAATAATTCTGATAAGAAAAGCAGACTATTGGGGCAAATTAGATATCATGTGAGTATTACATTATGAACAAATCATCAAAAATATCAAAAATCATATTATCCTAACAGTAAAAAACTGTAAATTTCTTTTTTTTCTCTTATTTTGAAAATTTTGTGTATCAAATCAGGGCTGATTGACAACAAGTTCCTGAGCTGCTTTTTGTTTCCAGTCCACCCATGCATTTTAAAGAGAAGTGGTGTTTATAAATTTATAATGGGTTCTAGTTATAACATTTTGGCCTGCTGCTGTTTCTCATTAGAAACAACAACAACAACAACAACCACAGTAGTTTTTGCATAATTATCAAAAGACAAAAACTATGAACAACTTGAGTAAGGTGGGGTTCCCTTAAATCAACTTGGGGTTCTACTAACATGGTGCATAAATATAGGCCCATGAAATATTTTTTTTATTACCTGGAGTATGTGAAACGTTTCCCAAGACACCACTCATATCTCAAAGCAAATGAATCAGATAATTCTATCTGATCAGCCACACAGACACATTAATATCCTCATGCCTAATGGTAAGTCATTAGCATACTAGTACAAAACAGCCTGAATTGGATTACAAAGGCCCTCATATGAATTCTAATTCATCTTCTTCTTGCATGCCTCAAGGCACTTGGACTACCCTATTACATAAGACACTGACAGCCCTTAAATATCTGAACGACTTGAGATTTTCACCTATCTGTGAAAGAGTGTGGCCAACTTCAGCTGAGTTGCCATACTGTCTTTCAACATTCAACTACTCTTCCTAAAATAAACAGTGCAAAAGTTTCGTKAGTGAACACTTCATTAATCAGTGCTCGTGCCTACCTTATTTACTGGAAGGGTGCACTCAGAGGTAAGGTTTTAAATATGGAGCCATTTGCATGCAGCTAGAAGGCGAGATATGAAATATTAATTTATGCTTCCAGAGGTTTTCGGTACTGCTTTTTGTAGCTTACCCAGCACAATTTGGGCTCTATGCAGTGCTACGGGGARCAACGCATTGATGTCATGTCATCTCATGCTGAGAGACTTGACAGCTATAGTTGTTTTCAAATCTCAACTGACCTTTAATGACAAGGTGTCGCTTTTTTTCAGGGCTAAATTACACCCTGGGACTAAAACAATACTTCCAAAGAGGATATTTATTCTGTAATTTTCCACGGCTTAAGCTGAATTCAATTTTAAATGCCATGCTTTAAAAGCCTCATTCATTGTGAAAATTGCATTCCATAGCTCTGACCCCGAGAAATTRTCAGACAGTATAATTTCACCAAACGGATTTTGGTACATGAGCAGTTCACAAAGTTCAAACCACAAACTTCTTAATTATTGAACACATTTATCTGCCATCTCATAGAAACTGCATATGTGGGCTTAAACATGTTAACAGATAAGCACAATTGCAGAGAGCTTTTGATGTGCGTCACCTGTAGTCATGCTAATTAAGCTTTTTCAAGTCCAGAAATTCCTCCGCATCAGATATTTTAGCATTTCCTGCTTGAATGCACTTATTTMAACCTCACAGAGGGCTTGTTAATGAGCTGATGAAGTGCATCAGACATGCTCCAGCCACAGTGCTCCAATCCTAGACATTTAATGGTAATTTGGAAAATTACTGGGCTACTTTGACATCACGAGACATACAGTACATGTTGTTTTAGGCTGGAAAATGACAATGTTTTTGTTGGTGARTGGAAGTAAAAAGGAGCAAACTTTCACTTGGCTGCCCAAGCTCCTAAAAATAGAATTTTCCTGTCAAGACTTAAACAGAAATATATTTTTACATTTTACCATGTGRACTTGTTACARTAGGTAGGCTGTTCAGCTCTATTATTTTATTATGCAATGCAAGGCAAATGAATAGGAAAACAATTGAAGATTCATGGCCTTTACTGTGATCACAAGAACGAAAAGTAAGATCATGCTACATACACCATATGCCCGAAAGTATGTGGACATCTGTCTGTTGAATCATCTATTCCAAATATACCATATACTGTATACCGGTGCATCTCAATAAATTAGAATATAATCAAAAAGTTTATTTCATTTCAGTAATTAAATTCAAAAAGTTAAACTAAAATTTAAACTAAATTTAACAAGTTATATAATATGACACAAACTGATATATTCCATGTGTTTATTTTTATTTTTTTATTTTTTATTTTGATGATTATGGCTGACAGTTAATGAAATAAAATTCAGTAAAATACTCAGTAAAATAAAAAGTTAAATATTGGAGTTTCATGGTGTCACATTTTAATCAGCTAATTCACTCAAACACACCTGAAAAGGTTCCTGAGCCTTTAAAAGGTCTCTAAGTCTGGTTCAGTAGACTGGCTGTTCACAAAGTGTACATCCAAGCACAGAGTGCTGTGTCCAAGCACATTAATGAAAAGTTGAATGGAAGGAAAAAATGTGTTAGAAAAAGGTGCACAAGTTACAGAGTAAACAGCAGTCTTGAGTGGATTGTGARACAAAGCCCATTCAAGAATTTGTWGAAGATTCACAAGGAGTGGACAGCAGCTGGAGTCAGTGCTCCAAGAGCAACCATGCACAGACGTATCCAGGACATGGGCTACAACTGTTGCATGCTTTGTGTCAAGCCACTCTTGAACTAGAGACCATGTGAGAGGCATCTTACCTGGGCTAAGGACAAGAAGGACTGGACTATTGCTCAGTGTGTCCAAAGTGCTCTTTTGGAAATCAAGGTCCCAGAGTTTGAAGGCAGAGTGGAGAGGCACATAATCAAGTTGCTTGAGGTCCAGCGTAAAGTTTGCACAGTCAATGATGGTGTGGAGAGCCATGTCATCTGCTGGTGGTGGTCCACTGTGTTTTATCAGGTCCAAGGTCAGTGAATCCATATTCCACCGTGCTTTAGAGCTGAGTCCATTCCATTGCACTAAGCATTTCTGCAGTAATTCATGCAAAGGGAGCCCTGACCAAACACAAAATGTTTGAAAAAAGTGGATATTCTTCTGTAAGATTTTTATGCTGGTGGCAAATCAGTAACAGCCAAAGACATTAATCAGGACWTGTGATTGTGTGAGTTTAAGTTTTGCTTGACAGCCAAAGCTGGCTTTATATAGTGCAGTTAATCTTTTACGATTATTACTTGATAAAATGTAGCCAATAGTTACACACACTTAATATATTTAAAATAGACAGTKGCTACTGGACACTGGTCACTAAGTGACATTAAAGTTGAAGTTGGATACAAAGTTGATCAAAACTTATGATCAAAAAGTTGATACATTTTCTACAACAATTATGAGAAAAGTTAACGCTAAAGGATGAATTTATACTGTCCACACACTTTGTCTCTCCACTCCTTATAAACATGAAGAAGGCAGTTCAAAGGTGATTTGTTCGCATATGATAAGTTCATGAACCCATCTCCAAAATCTGCTTAGAATATGTTACACCTTTGCTGACGTATGCCTTGAATTCCTGATTGGCAGCTTCACTATGAAATTTGGACAATTAATCACATATAACAAAAATCTAACAAACACATTTTTCCCCAGGACAGTGTAACAATGCTAGGAATTAAATTTAAATAAATAAATAAAATGAAAGAAAATTGAATGTGGCAGAATGTATAGTGTCTACTGTACTTGGCCTTAAATAAGAAACCAGGAAAGTGCATTGTAGCATCATTTTATAAATGTGTGTACAAATTTGCAGTGGCACTAGTGGGTGTGAATGGTGCACACCAAAAAAGTTACCCGAGATTGTTCTCAGAGCATCTGAAACATTTTGTGGGCTTCCATTGACTGATGAATCATAAAACCATGTGTAATTATTATGGTGATGTAAGGATGGGTTTGTTTAGCATTTTATGGTGTCTTGCTTTGTAAAGCTGTGAGTTGAGGTCATTTGACATAGAAATGTCTCCAGGATGAAGGCATTCTGATTCTGAAAGAGAAAAGGTGCTCTGAAAGGCGTTTCAGGAGTGTAAAACAAGACGTTGCTTTTTTTGCTTWWAGAAATTCGAGAGAGCGCGAGGGGAATGCATTTTCCTCAAACATTATATCATCTTAAATAGAACCTTTCATTTTACCTTACTTGTTGCAATAGAAGCTKTAAATAGATTCTCCAGGAGTAATCAATGTATGTTACGGGATTTAATCAATGAATGTAATATAATGGACCACTGTAGGTACCATTCAATGGCAGGTGTTCCAACAATGACCATCAGCTAAGAACTGAAGGGAAACAGGAGGTAAACAGGAGATCTATGTGATAGTCATGCACATAATTTGGGCCCTCTGAGAACATGCTGTTCAAATGCCTGATCTCAAAATACAAAGAGATTGCATGGGAGAAGCAATTTTGTTGTTTGGCGTCTGGTGCAAAAGGGATAACAACTCTCCCAGTGGGTGTAGGGCACAGAATGTACTGTGAATGACTTCTCATTGCAATGCATCATTAAACTTTTGCCCTTTTTAGGAGAAACATTCAAAATAGCACAACGGATTTCCTCCTTCAGAGACTCAGTCAGGACATGATAAATGAGGTACATACTCCAGTCAATGTTAATCAGACGCAGCCAACCCAGTAATAACACCAGTAAACGTAAAAGAGGTCATGTGTTCCAATATTTTTTAAATCCGCTCCTAGAGCAATGCCCCTAGGATGGCAGGAAATTTTTCTCAAGGTTGGGTCACAGCAGAAATTTGAAACCGTGTAATAACTCCTATTCATCCTGTGTAGGGGTAATAGTTTTAATGGCCCCTGTCACCTACACTCAGGAAATATTCTGCCTCTATACACATTGGAGGCTTTAGGTCATACATGATCAAGGTGAATATACTGTAGAGAGAGCAGGCAAAATTTGGTAAACTCAGTTGTTTAAATATTAAGTGTAACCACATGATTGCTAAGGTTATGTTATGCTTGTGTACAAAAAATACATAAACAAGATATCATATTTAATAAGTGACATTTTGGACAAAATATGGCCAAATGTTCTGATTATTTTTGTTATGCTATTGGACAGACTGGAGATCCCAAAATAAGCACATTCACATTACAGGTTATTAGCTAGCCAGCTCGCATTGATCTGTATATTCCTGTTAAACGTGATTCTGGTCAAATTGTCCTTTTCAGAGGCTGGATGATCAAGCATAGTAATATTATAGTCAGCAAACCAGTTAGTGGTAATCTTGACATTTACGTGGGCAGGTACTACAGTATGTACTGGTAAAGGAAATTTGGTGTCTCCATAACGCTTGTCAGCAGAGACAAGCATGAAGTGCTCTGACTGGAAATTTCATACTGTGCCTATCCACTTTTTATTCAGTCCCTGGGACCTTGAATCCAAATGAAATGTAAAATTTACTTTCCTCTGAAAAGAGGCCTTTGGACCATGGACTTTGGACAGAACTGTCCAGTTTTTTATTTTCCTCAGCCCAGGTAAGCTCAAAAGACTCGCTCAAGTTCTTGAATCAGCTTTGCTTGACAATATTCTTAAGTCTGCAGTCATCCCTGTTGCTTGTGCACCTTTTCCTACAACACTTTTCCCTCCAGTCAACAGTGCATATTGAAAAACTAGAATATACAGTGGAACCTCAGATTGCGAGTAACTCAGTTTACGAGTGTTCCGCAAGACGAGCAAAGATTTTTAATGAATTTTGACTTGAAAAACGAGCATGTCTTGTCTTGAGTGTCATTAGAGAGATTTCTTTTTTTAAACACGTTAAAAGTGTTTCCGTTGTGTGTGTGTTTGTTGTGAAATTTAAAAAGCGAAGTGGAGGGAGGAAGGAGGAGTTTTACTGTGTAAGACGAGGCGAGGGAAGGGGCTAATTCCACACACATACACACACGCCTGTGCGCACAAACGGAAACACTTATCTGTCGGGATTTATTTATACTTTTTTTAAAGGTAAAGTGCAGATTAATTTGTTTTATTTTTACTTTATATATTGTATTAATTATTTTCATGTATTTATTTTTTTGGGGCTGTGGAACAAATTATTTGAGTTTTCATTATTTCTTATGGGAAGATTTAATTTGGTTTATGAGCGTTTTTTGAATATGAGCCCGCTTCCGGAACGAATTATGCTCGTAATCCAAGGTTCCACTGTAGTGAAAAAAGGGAATTGTCTTTT
This sequence comes from Clarias batrachus, assembly GCA_003987875.1. NCBI lineage: Eukaryota > Metazoa > Chordata > Actinopteri > Siluriformes > Clariidae > Clarias > Clarias batrachus. Next base: position 31,231 of record QMIH01002799.1, on the reverse strand, counting down.
GTGATTTCATTTTAATATTGGAAATCATGTATTCTAAATTTCTTTCATGTTAATGTGTGAAAATCAATTATCTAAAAAAATCTTATATCCCAAAATATTGAATATTTAATTTTGAGCTTTTTTTATTTTTATTTTGAGTAAGTTACGATGAATACAGTATAAATACTGTGTATCTCTTGGTCTAGATCAGTACACACAGCCGCAATAATGGGAAGACTGCTGACTTAACAGTTGTCCACAAGACATACATTGATCACAAGACAAGTTGTCCACAAGACAAACATTGATCCATAAGGACGGTAATCCACAGAAGTGGAAAGGGCTAAAAGGGCTGGACAGAGTGCTGCGTCTAAGCATATTCATGGAAAGTTGCCTGATTTTTTTTTTCTTCTTCTTCTTTTTTTTTAAAGAATCTCACAGAGCTCAGTTCAGAGTTAAAGGCAAAATAACTTTCAGAAATCATCAGAGGTGGTTGAAGTACGCATACTTTGTACTCAAGTAAAAGTSCAAGTATGTTCCTAAAATGTACTCTACTACAAGTAGAAGTAACTCTTCATTTTATTTTTTGTTACTCAAGTACAAGTACTAATTACATGCTCTAAAATGTCATTTAAGTACAAAAGTACACATACTCCACAAAGAAACAGACTTTTCTGGATATCTCTTTGAATGAGTTACTGTTAAATTGTATTTTAAAGTATTTTAAACAAACATGCAGTTGATGTTGTTGATAACCTGAATGTGCAAATTTAGTGGAGATTTGTTTTCAGCGAAAAATCTACCCTTCACTGGCTGTATTCAGATGCTTCCACTTTTATGAAGCCTTGAAGTCATTATGCCATAACTTATGACACTAATTACATGAAKCGCAAGCAGCATTGTTAGCATCTTTAATTACTAGTTAAACTAATTAGTTTCTATGACTGTTCCCCTGTATAATGAAAATACAATTAAACATGGACATACTGCAAGCATACAGAACACAATAAGGTTTAAGGATGTGCACAAATCCACAGCCCAGCGACCAAGTGGGCAGAATGTATTGGCCAGGTACCCGTCAATCACTTTGGTGCACTAACCAGTCTGCGCATCCATGCATTTCTGTAAACTAGGATTGGCGGAAATRTTTAGTTCCTGTACTTCACAAATGGGGTGTAGCTTACTGTGGGTCACAGTGTGGTGTAAATTGCAACATACTTAAGTACAATAGCTGAGTATTTGTACTTACTTGCAACCTTTGGATATTATTGACATATATGTCACTATATGTGAGGTGTTCAAGTCAACTGGGACATTTGATTGTGCAAAATAACGAGACACMGTTATGAGTGTAAAAACTACCTTTATTTCTCTATATASACCTGATACACTAAAGCACTTATCCTTGCTTTTCACTAATGCTTGAATACTATCAAGGTAGAAAGTTTTCTCCCTATCTCAGAGCCATGATTCGACTGCTTGCTTCCAATCTCATCCAATCTAGTAGGAAAATTATTAAAATAACATGTTAATAAGAGACAGAAATTACATCTTAAATCCATACCCCATGCCCATGCTTATACTGAAGATGAATAAACAAATGAACTAATTAATAACCAAAATATTTTATTAAATTTCTTTTGACTTCTACTACTGATAATGGTAATGTTTTGTTTTTTTTTGTTTTTTTTTAAATAATAAAATTACAATGTGTTGTAACACTTTATTTTAATGTGTTATGTAAAAGACAGCATGGCAGTGCTGGATGGGCGCTAGACTGCCTTAACAACCTACTCCCCCCAACCCCCCCCCCTTCCCCCCTTTTAAAAATGGCCTKTCTCAAAGAAAGAAGACTGCTTATACTGTGGATGGGTCACTCATGTCATCACACAGTGCCTTACTGTACAGTATGTGCCCTGCTTATCTTGAGAGTTTTCAACCAGGAAAGCAGGTGGAGGGCCAGTCATATTATAATGCAGTGAGTCAGCTACAATTTGCATCCATTAAGCTTTCTTTCCTGCACTATTCAATATATGTCTAAAAGAAATATATAATTTAATTCTTGTCCATTTTTAATATAAACTTTTTCAGCTGCTACTCAATGCACCACAATTACCGACAGAAGATAAGATTGCATCCTTCAACAGCCGCTCTTCTGTGATGTGGTAATGAGCATTTCCGTCATTTCATGCTATCTGTGGAAGATTCATATGTTGTACACTAAGTGAAAAAAACTATTATATTTAAATGATAAACCACTGCTGTAAAATTAAAGGCTTAAAGAATGTCAGTAAAAGATGGCAGAGACATGAATTTAATAGAGGACRCACACTGTGAAAATCATTTTTTGAAAAAAGAAATTCATTTGTTTAAGCCATTACTTGACACTTTCTTTATAAAATCATGGTACGTTTGATTACAATTAATTTCACTGACACGTCAAAGAACAGAAAAGTCCAAGAGGGCCTTTATTAGGTTACAATGGCTTKTACAATTTAAAACAAAAGACAGTCAATAACAGATACTTTCACTATGTGTAAAAATTCTGAACTTATATTCAGAAGTTCCACACCCTAAAAAATATTTTTTAAACTACTCTTTCAAAAATATTTTTTAGGGTGTGGAACTTYTGAATGCATTATACTGCTGTTTCATTATATTGTTATGTGTTTAGTCCAAATACTACTTTTTGTAAGGTATGACAGGTTATTGTCATGGTTATTTTTTAAGGCATGACAAATTATATAACTTTAAGAAATTACTTTAAGACATTTACATTTAGAATAGAATAGAATAGAATAGAATAGAATAGAATAGAATAAAATTTGGTACAAACGTCAATCTTTTTAAACAAAATATTTAGAACATTAAAAAAAAAATTAGAATTATATATGTTATTGCTTAATTATATTCTTTGATTTCTCCAATGCCTTTAACACAATTCCCAAAAAAACGCTCCCGAGGATGCAGGTTGACACCTCCACAACCACCTGGATTACTGACTATCTGACCGACAGTTCGTGAGGCTGCATGGATTCATGTCTGAAAAAGTGATTAGAATACCGAATCACTGCAGTGAAAAGTAATCTCACCTTTTCTTTTCATATGATACACTGTACACTTCCAATATGGGGCACTAGGGGTTCAGTGGTAGATGTTTCACCTGCCATGTAGAAGGCCGTGGTTCGATTCCCAGTCAGTGCCCAAACCCTAAGCCACTGGATCCCGAGCCTTGATAAAATGGGAGGGTTGAGTCAGGAAGGGCATCCGGCATAAAAACCTGTGCCAAGCTTGTATGTGTGGACCGGATTGTCCACTGTGGYAACCTTTTGCAGGGAGCAGCTGAAAGACCAACAACAACATATGTTTATATTTTAATTATGGAATTAAAATGGAAATATATGAAAAATATATAAATTTCACTGAGTATAACTGTAAACTGAGAGGTGTAAAAATATAAAAYAATAGTATACTGTAATAGATATAAAATATCACTAATCGTAATACAACTAACATKAACTATAACAAGGTTTTTAGCTAGAAACAAGAGTGTCATAGAACATGAACTGAAAGGATGTATTGTGATAAGATTGCTTAAAGAAAAACAATATACCTGCATTAAACAATATTCATTTGCTGTAATCCATTTAGTAACCTGCTGCCTGTAGAACTTTATTTGTATCTTGTTCCTTAGTCCCATTTTTTAAACTTTTGCATAGAAAAAGAGGACCCATAATCTATGATCCTCATGCATGTTAATAATTATCAGTAAAAGTAACARATAAGCTGGAGATGAGGACAACATCTGACAAAAAGGACTACATTAATTGGATGCAGTTCAATGAAATAGCACTTAATGCAAGACATGCTACATCTTGTGTGTTCCATTTTTTTACACAATTATCAAGATGTAGCCTAATATTTTGTATTCACAGAGTGAAGAAGACATAGTCAAAAATGCTGTGACTACTGTTGAGAATTGCAGAGAAGATGAAAACTGACTCATGAAGACTCATCTTAACTTTCAGGAAAGGTCTCTACACCAGTGACTACACTGACTTGACCTATCGCGATAACCACTCCATGCTTGACTCAAGCTGGAAAAAATGTAGCTAATTGGGTGAAAACKGTTTAAAGGGGCATTCATGTCTTCGCACAGTGCCCTTCATAAGCCTGCTCAACCAGGAAAGCACGTGGGAGGCTTATYATACTGTATGCTAAAGCATTAAGACAGTCAGAATTAGCTTATACTGTATTAATKTCTCACACCATTCAGTCACCCAGACTGTCTTTCCATCTCTCMTTGACCCATTGCCAATAGGAAGCAGGCCAAAAGGAACCTTTACCTCAGGTAAAAGCAACCTAAAAGCTATGGCTACTTACTGTAGGTCACCCTTGCTTGTTTACATCCTGTATTGTTTCATACACTTAGAAACAAGTGGCTTCCATTAGGATAACTTCCTGCTTCTGGTCTTCTCTGGTCTTCTATCACTATCAAGTCTATCCATCTCACTTTTTTCTGACATACTTGWTCCTACTTACTGTACCGCTATTTCACCAGTAGGTGATACTTACTGCTTTGTTTGCAGTGATGACACCTATTATGACAGGTTTAAGGCATATAACTTCACGCAGAATTTACCAGTGCTATGATTTTGTGGTTATAATTATGCTCACCACTTCATTTTGTTGCTTAGTAACTGTACTGCACAATGGCAATACAATTTTATCTTTTTATCTATGAAACAGAAAGCAAAACTTGTAGATTGAAACACATTGTTTTTTTCTCATTGTTTTCTAACACAAATAGAGACTGTTGGATTGCATAGATGCATTTTATACACATTTTGGCTACATTCACMTTACAAGCATGTCACGACACAAATCTGTCATAATTACAATTGACTTTTATTTGACTCCAACATGGGCATATCTRTACTCTGAAACAACTCRTTTGAGCACACTGCTACATCTTCGCTTRCTCGGGGTTAAAACGCATCATAAGTTTGTACGTTCATTTCAGCAGATATAGTAGATGCAATTTTAGCAAAACATACTGTATGCTTGGGATTTTTTTTCTGGTGGAAATGTTGCATAAGCTGTTGTGTTCTCATGTGATTTTTGTTTCCAGCCGTCCACCTGCTTGGTTCTGTGTTTCATTCTTTCCAATTACTGTATGTTTTAACTGTATCTTTTAACCCTCACTGTATGGCGTGTATAATAAGTGTGCCTCTAATTTGACCTAAGCTTTTGTTATTTTAAAATAACATCTGCCACAATGTGATTTGTTTTAATATCAATCACCCCAATATTTCCATTTTATGCTCTCACTCTGCTTAAAATACAGAATCAGAAAATACCTTTCTGTTCTTTCTATTCTCAGCTAGAAGCATTCCAAATGATTATAGTAGTGAAKTATTTTCTAATCTCCTTCAAAATGATATGGAGATGGAACATTGGCCAATTTCTCCCACAACGAAATCCTTAAATCCAGGCATTGGAGACTCARTGTTCCAATTGTTTTCTAATTTCACGTAGTGGTTCTTAGAAAGATTACTCCACTCATTGTCACATCGGCATCCTAGAAGTGGTACAGTTTGATAGGATAGTACACTTAACAGTTCTGCAGGGAAATTTTACATATTTAGATTTGTGTAGCATACTGTATGCAAAATCACACATTGGATAGTAGCTTAATAATTTAGGCTCTGGGTTACTGATCAGGAGGTGAGGTGTCCAACCCACAGTACCATCAAGCTGCCAGTGCTGGACTCTTGAGCAATCCCTTAACCCTCTCTGCTCTARGGGTACCCTATCATTCCTGACCCTGTGCTCCGACCCCAAACTCCTAACAAACTGGGAAATGTAATGAAAATCATTTTTCTGTAATGTATATGTGACAAATAAATGCCTCTTCTTTGTACATCTTTGTACTTGAGTTATAATTTACTTTTACTCACGTACAGTATTTGCCCATCAATTATTGTGTAGAGGGAAGACAGTAGAGACACAGTCCACTAGGTAAAATATTACTCAAGTAAAAGTGGAAGTCCTCAATTTACATTTCTACATGAGTAAAAATACCAAGGTACTTCCCTTTAAATTTATTAATGTATCAAATATATGGAGTTTGTTTTAGCTTTTGTCATAGTCAAAAAGTCTTTCTCTCTCGTTCTTTCTATCTCCAACCAGCTCTACTACTAATTTCAAACACCTCCTACTGTACATGATTAAGCTCTTCCTCAAGGGAAGACCCAATTCTCTATGGGGTTCAGGTCAGATCAGTTGGCTGGCCAATTTAGCACAGTAATATCATAGTCAGCAAACTGACTATGATATTACTGGTGGTAGTTTTGGCCCTCTGGGTAGGCTCTAAGTGCTTCTGGAAAAGGAAATTGGGATTTCCATTAAGCTGGTCAGCAGACGGAAGCATGAAGTGCTCTAAAATCTTCTGGCAGGTGGCTGCCTTGACTTTGAACTTGACATTGGCCAACACCAGCAGATAACATGGCACCCAAAATCATTGCAGACTGTGGAAACCTCACTCTAGACTTCAAGCAACTGGGATTCTGCACCAGTCCATGCATCAAGAGCCACCACACAAATGCGTCTTCAGGAAATCTAATGCTTTCCTGAAGACGCATGTGTGTGGTGGCTCTTGATGCATGGACCGCAGCCTCAGTCAACTCCTTGTGAATCTTTTAAAAGTTCTTCAAATGGCTTTGCTTGGCAATCTTCTTAAGTGCGGTCATCCCTGTTGCTTATGTTCCATTCCCTAACACACTTTTCCCTTACAGTCAACTTTCATTGAATTTACATGAATAATTTACTCAAACTGAATATATGAATATTCCAATTATTTTAAGATGCTGGATTTTGTTGGATCAAATGCTGTAAATGTAGTTGTTGGAATTTAAATGTAATTATTGGCTTAAAATATGTTATATGGTGTGTAATGAATCTGTAATATATGAGAATTTCACTTTTTATATAACA
>QMIH01002797.1:33813-43714 GCA_003987875.1 Clarias batrachus | reverse complement strand
TGATCAACTTCAGTAAGAGACGCAAAGTGGCCGAGATCACCGGCGAGATCCAGCAGTACCAGAACCAACCGTACTGCCTGCGGGTCGAGCACGATATCAGGGTSCGTTTATGTCTCGCACTCGCTCCTCACATACACACTCCCGTTTAACATATTCTATAAAGATACCTGAACACTGTGACAGCGTTGTCCTGAATCCCAGTCTAAAGTGTATGTGTGTGTGTGTGTGTGTGTTACAGAGGTTCTTTGAGAATCTGAACCCCATGGGCAGTATGGCTGAGAAGGAGTTCACTGACTATCTGTTTAATAAATCTCATGAGATCGAGCCGCGCAACAGCAAACAGCCTCCGCGATTCGTAAGTGACTGACCCGTCTGTCTGTCTGTCTGTCTCACYTCGTAGTATTAAAAGTAAACATTTAATAAATATTTAATCACTGCTATATTCAATGCCATCCATCTYTCTCTCTCTCTCTCTCTCTCTCTCTCTCTCACCTCACAGCCCAGGAAGTCCTCATACCCTCTGAAGTCCCCGGGGGTGCGTCCGGTGAGACAGGTGGGGGTCGGGGCTGGGATTCGGGGTCACCCCGCCCCGTTAGAGCGCGACCCGCTGCCCAAAATCACCTTCAGGAGCATTGCCGAGACCGAGACGGAGAGCATGACCTCACTGCCCACCTCCCCCAACACGCCCACCCAGACGCCCCCGCCCTCCGCCTGCTCCGACCTCAACTCCGTCTTCATGGAGCACGAGCCGTGCGGTCAGTGCGGACAGTAACGTGCACACACCATACACAGTACACGCCTCCTGCTTCTGATTAGCGGTTGAATTTATTCTACACTCCGCCCATGTTGATGTGTGACACACCCATCACCTGTCATCCACACACACACACACACACACACACACACACACCAGGGCTAAGGTGGGATGACCGATAGAAACAAGCAAGGTTTTAGTGTTAAACTCTGTTTCAGTTCTGTTTCATGTTGTATTCATGTGCTCTGTGTGTGTGTGTGTGTGTGTGTGTGTGTGTTTTGTCTCTGTAGGTAACAGTGTTTTTGCCCCTGTCCTGCCCCCCTCCAGTGAGTATTACTTTCATGAGTGTGATGTATAACCCTGATAAATCTGCCCCAGGTGTTCTGTAAAAGCTGAAACTTGTTACAGCCTGGTCAATGTGTGTGTGTGTGTGTGTGTGTGTGTGTGTGTGTGTGTGTGTGTGTGTGTGTGTGGTAGAGTTCCACTCTGTCTCCTGTGGCAGTCTGCATCAGCTGGGTGAAGAGCCTCTGAAACCCCCACCACTGCCCCCTCGCAGGAAGGACACATCCTCAGAGAGCCGGGTAACACACACACACACACACACACACACACACACTAGACACACAAACACTAGACACACAAACATACATTAAACACAATTTATTACAGTCTATTATTCTAGAGAAACTTTTATTAGTTTGTATTGTGTAACTAATGTTTTGTGTGTGTGTGTGTGTGTGTAGTTGAGTTCCAAATCGGACGGCCCCCCGGCGATCCCTCCTCGGCTCAGGACTCCTCTTCCTCTCCCTACGCTTCCTCGTTTCTCACGCGGCGTCAGCGAGCAGACAGACGGTTCTTCGAGCCCTCCGCCCCCTCCGCCCCCCCGTGACCCCATCCCGGAAGTGCTGCCCCCTATACCTCAGCGCCCCCCTGAGAGCTTCATCAACTGCCCCATGAACCCCGCCGTGTCTCCGGTGGGACGCATCCACTGGGACTACTGCAGCTCGCCCTCGTCCCCCTGCACTCCCCCGGGCACGCCTTCCCCTCGCCTCCCTTTGCCCACCCCAGGCACCCCGTCCCCCCGCGTTCCCCGACGCCTCTGCCCCTCCCCTGGCCCTGCCCCGCCCAGCCTGTGTCCTCTGCCCCCTCCTATTCCACCCAGACACAACTCCACACCCCCCGCCCTGCCCAGACTGCCCCCAAAGACTTACAAACGAGAATTGTCCCACCCCACACACACACTCTCCCCGCCCTCCATACACACCATGTCAGACAGCAGCCAGTGAGCAAGAGTCTTCACACCATTTCTGGCTCAGGGGGCGGAGCTTTGCCTGTGATCCTGGTGTTGATGAGATAACCTTTTTAGCCCCTTTGTGATTGGATGGCCGTTTAAATTAAGCTCCGCCCACTTTGGCCCAGGGGCCGTTGTTTGATGAAATGTGATGCGCGTGTGTGTGTATAAGTTTTATAAACACTGTTCATTAACCAAGCCCTTTTTATAACATAAGCCGCTTTCTGAGCTCGTCAGTGGCGCCGTGCGGGTCGGCGCTGATGTCACAGGGAGACTGGACACTGATTGGACAGTGGAGCTGTTGGACTCTCGCTGCTGATCTCCACTTCAGCCAAAGTCTTAACCATGTACTTTTGGAGGTCAGAGGTCAAAAGTGATTGGCCCGGTACCAAGCCTCTCTTACGCTGCCTTTAACTTCACTTTCAGCCATGACCTTTGACCTGAGACTGTGACCGCCATGACCTTTCGGTTCAGAGCAGCGACGAGATCGGCTCGGACCGTCACATGGCTGTGTCTGAGTTTAAAGCCATTACAACGCCAAAATGATGTCGTAACAACACAAACAGTACATTTCCCATAATGCAACTCCTAACTGATTGCCTGGTTTGAATGTGAGCGCATTGTGAGGAGGCGGAGCTTGTTCTCATGGCCCGATGATGAGGATGCTGACATCAGACGTGCCTTTATACTGTTACCGAACAAAAGTGACTTTCTAAAGCCTTCACCATGCTCAGAACAAAGTGTACACTACAGCTAAGTGTGTGTGTGTGTGTGTGAGAATGTACGTGTTTGATCGTTCTGTACAGTCTTCTTTCTGCTCTCGTGTCGTCGCTCAGCGCAACACAAACCCAAAAACACAACACGCCTTAATAACACATGCTGACAATCGTAGAATTAGCCGCAGTGACCCCCCCCCCAAACACACACACACACATCCACACCTTTCACACAGTAAAGTGTTTCCATCAAACCATGCTTTGTTAAAAAAAACATTGTACAGACTGTGTCCCAAACCCCACATTAGTTCACTACGTCACTAGTTCACTAGTTCACTTCAGAATCGCATTATCTAATATAATGTACTACTCACGCAGTTATGGACACAGCCAATGAAATTATGGGCTCCTGCACCAAAAAAGGAATAAGATGATTACAGTCACCCTGTGGCTGTGTGTCAAACCACATTCTAGTGTACTAAGATCATTCTCACAGCATACTATAACATACTATTTGGGTAACTTCCTAAGATCTGGGACACGACCCATATAAAACCCATTAGACTTTTGGAACCCACTCACTGGTTTTGTCCCAAACTACACACTAGCGTTCTAAATAGTTACCAAATATGGTCTAGTACTCAGCACTGTAATATACTATGTAGTATGATGTTAACCCTATGTATTTGGTTTGGGACAAAGCCTGACATAATCATCCATGGGCTGTGTCCCAAATCGCTACTAGTGTACTAAACATACTTAAAGAGGCAGATTGTTGGAAAGGAACTGTTTATAAAGTTTGGGATGCAGCTGTGGAACGATGACTAAAGGCTAAATTATTTTTGATCTCAGTCAAGGGTTCTGTCCCAAATCATTACTAGTGTACTACATAGTTACCAAAGGTGCATTAGTCTTATGGAGTGATTGGAACACCCAACTTGTTTATCACTCATCATTTATAAACCCGGTCACGAGACCCGCCCCAATTCATGTGCTAGTCTGCTAGATAGCTTTCAAAAGTGTGCACTATTTTAGTGATGATATTCATAATTAACATAAGAACAGATGGAGTGAAACACACACACACACACACACACTTCTGTCTGTTACAGAGTGGAGCGCTGATGGGTCGACACGCTGTGTGTGTGTGTGTGTGTGTGTGTGTGTGAGAGAGAGTGAGAGAGAGAGAGAGAGAGAGAGAGAGATATGATGATGATTTGGGGCCTTGTTTTATTTCTTTTTTTATTTGCACTTTAGGGCCGTACTGTTAAGGAGGCGCCCTCAGGTCACATGACCCGCACCCTGCCTCTCACCCCACAACAGTCACTGTGGCCCGGCTGTGTCCCAAACGCCTCACTAGTGCCTAGTGTTGTCCCCTGCATGCTCACACAGCACACGTGTACAATCAGAGGTCTGACACATGGACATGTTCATGTCAGTATTCTCCCCATCCCTACCTAGTGCCCTTGCCTGTAGTGTGCACTTTCTGCACTAAGTGCCCTAACCAACTTGCATGCTTATTCTGTTAAACCCCGCTCACTCCCACTTCCTATCTAGTGCCCTGACTCCTAGCCAGCCTGCATGCTTACTGCAAAGTGCCTCCTATAATCTAGTGCCCTTATTCTGGATGGCTTGTGACACAGCCGGACTCCCTGCCTCACACAGGGGAGAGAATGAGGGCTGTGTTTCATTCTCCCTCAAGCAAGTCCCCTTGTTAGTTTGTTTTTTAGCTTTAGATTGGGCTCTTGAGTGGTCCATTAATGATGTCACATCTTTGTTTTATCCTGTGTGTATGTGTGTGTGTATATGTGTGTGTGTGTGTGTGTGTGTGTGTGTGTATGTGTGGTGTTTAGTGGGCGTGGCCTGTATCCTGTTCTCTGTGGGACTCATTAATAAACAGCCAGTCTTATTTTGTACAGTGTGTGATGGAATCTCCTCACGTCTTTATTTTCTTATGTTTCAGCTCACATGGTGCCTCCGGGGTGAGAGAGTCATGTGACCGAGTGTAGACAGGAAGGTAAAGAACAGCCCCGGGGGCAGAGGGGGTAGGAAGCGCTTCGGGGCAAACCACATACAGCAGGGAAGGAAAGAAAGAAAGTATGGCAGAGTATAATAAAGAAAAGAAGCGAGAGAATCCACATGTCACAAGGTGAAGAGTAAAAGAACAAGAGCAGGACACACCTGGGGAAGTGCGGAGGGGTGAAGACGACTCGCCAGAATGAAGGAGGAGCAACAGACAGGAGTAACAACAACAGAACAAAGGATTAAAGTGAATAAAATATCACACACACACACACGGTGTGCAGGTTATATCCAAACACCACATTCACCTCTGAACCAAGTCCACCACTGTGTCGCCTGAAGCAGTGTGTGAGCTTGCAGCAGTGCATTTTGGGTGAACAGTGCTCCTGCAGACCATGGGATTGGGTTCAGGGGCGGAGACAATAAATGTCCTGATGCAAATTATTTGAGGTTTCTCATTGGTTAGTTTCAGGTGAGAGTTTTTGTACATATGAGGTGTGTGTGTGTGTGTGTGTGTGTGTGTTAGACGTTGCTGCAGGGACCCTCGCTGTCATCGCTGTCGTTCCAGTGTCCGACCCCTTCACCACCACACACACTTCTGTACACAGAGCTGAACACACACACACAGCAGTGCAGAAGATGCGAGTCATATGTTATTAATCACTTTATTAACAATCTCTCTCTCTCACACACACACACACACACACACACACACACTGACCGTGATGATGAGTCTGTGGACCTCTGTGGATTTATGATCTGATTGGTGGAACTGAAGGACACAGTGTTCTCTTTTGCAGGTGGTCCATCCCCCTACACACACACACACACACGCAGATTTAGTTTTCATGATTTTAATGTAACCGTATTAAGGTGAAGCGTGAGGAGGAGGCGGAGCTGAAATTCTCCAAAGCAGGAGACACCAGAGTCCGAAACTGACCACGCCCTCTCACTCTTCTTCTCTTTCACTCATTTATTTTACACTAAGCGTCTTTCCTCTTTCAGTTAGTCTCTCATCTCTCCTCACACTCGCAGCTCTGTTCTTCATCTGAATGAAAAAACAGTTAGAGGATTGTAAGATTATTTGGCAACCCTACATGAGTTAGCACTTCTAAGTGAAATTAGCTCGGCCTTTAGGGGGCGCCAGCGGCAGTGGTCATATGGTGGTCAGTGGTGTATCCCGGGAGCCAGAGCACCGGACATAGCAGGTAATCTTAGGGCTCTAGGTCAGCATAGGTTCTCTAAGATAGTGGTACATGCTGGAGCTAATGATATACGCCTTCGTCAGTCAGAGGTTAGTAAGAGTAACTTTACAGAGGTGTTTAAAATAGCGAAGGCGATGTCCGATGAAGTAGTTTGCTCTGGTCCCATCCCAATGAGACGTGGCGACATAGCTTACAGCAGGTTATGGTCGCTGAACCGCTGGATGTCCAGGTGGTGCTCCGAAAACAACGTGGGCTACATAGACAATTGGAAGACCTTTGAGGGCAAAACTGGCCTGTTAGGGCGGGACGGTGTCCATCCCACTCGGGAAGGTGCTGCTCTCATTTCTTGTAGTATAGCACATAGTCTCAGAAGAGGCCTAGTTAATCGGTGACAATCCAGAGCCAAGGCCAGGGAGCAGACAGACAGGCTAAACCAACCGTCTGCTAGCTGCATAGAGTCGTCACTCAGGGTTCATCTTATTGAGACTGTGTCTGTTCCCCGAGCTAAACATAAACATACATTTAGAAAGACTCAGAAAGTCTGTTTTAGTCATTTAATTAACATGGCATTAAACGTGCATTGACATCAAATACCACACAGAGCTTTATCAGTAATCTCTTTCAACTTTATCAACTTTGATTGGATCGCCGTCTGACTCCACAGAACTCGATCAGACGACTGAATATTTAGCGTCGACATTCCGTTATACCTTCGATAATGTAGCTCCAGCTAAAAGGAAAATGATTAGAGATAAACTCGCTCCCTGGTATAATGATCACACGCAAACTTTCAAACAGACCGCTCGAGAGGGAGATCATGTGATCCGCATATGGCAATGGCGGTGTAGTTTGATCGCTCCCCGATCCGTTATGCTAATCTTGTTTTGTTTTTAGCAAAACCATCACCATTTGACTCAATTCAATCGCTGTGTTAACAGTGAACGAATTAATATGGCAAAACATCAACTGATGTTAGCTTCCTCTGAGAAAAAGCCGATGGTTTATACAGAACCATCTTTATAAAATGGATCCCATCTCTCGCCAGCAAGGTAATGGGGATTGAAAGAGCCCACCGTGTATATAGCGGGTGAACGCTCAAAAACATTTTTTTTATTTTCGAGATGCTTCGCTCTCAAGATCGGAATGTGATCCTCAATGGAGCTCGAGCTGTTGGACAGATCTTGTATATGGGAATGACGACGTTATTCTTCCCAGTACTTCTACAGCGTCTAAGAGGAGAGTGATGGCATTGGTGCGGAAGAAGCTAACTCCATTGGGAATGTTGTCTTTTTTGCTCTACCCCGAGTAGTGAAAGTTACTCACAGAGGTCTGCTAGGTTGGCTGCGTATCCAGGTAGAAGAGTGCGTTCTAACTCTTCACTCTCTGCCCATTTCGATACTGTTCTTGTTTTTGTTTTTTTGTTTTATACCCGAGACATTAAATGTAAGTTTAATCGGTTTTATGAATCCGTTTTTGTGTGCAACATGTCTTAGGACAACATAACCTTAGGATTTCCACCTTAGTCTGCTTTACCTTAATGATATGTGGCAATAAATATAAATATAATGGCATGAACGTCAATGGGTTAAATAGCCCTAATAAGCAGACCAAATGCTTAGATTATCTAAGAGACAAAAAGATCCCCATCACCTTGAAACAAGAATCTCATTTAAAATCAGCTGATGTGCATCATTGTCAAAATAGATACTTTAAAGTGATTTCCTCCTCCTCTGCCGCCAATAAAACCAAAGAGGTGTCGATGGTATCAAAGCATAGATTTGTTTTCTTAATCACAAAATCAGGTGGAGATACCGAAGGCCGAATTACTTACGTTATTGGGTCCATAAATAATATTAAATATGTGTTTGTTTCTGTACATCTGCAGCCACAGAGGGAAGAATTGATGCGTTTAGTTGCAAGTTTGTAACGTTCAGATTAAACTTGATTTAATCCGAATTACACTATAACAGAGGGCTTTATCTTTACCAAAACAAACAAAGAAAACCATATTAAGAAAACAGTATTATTTGTTTCTAGGTTATTGCAACAATGTGTGTGTGAGGAGAGATGAATCGGGCTCACCGGAATGATGGAAATAAACCGGGAGCGCGATTTCGGACTATGAGTAATCCTGTGACGTGGACCTGTTGGCAATATTCCAGAAATGGGGGAAAATCCGCAGCAGTCCAATCTCAATAATACTCTTAATGTGTGTGTGTTCAGTTACTCCGTAGGACTGTGATCACCAAGTCAGCGCGCTGCATCTCCTAACTTTCTCTCTCCTCGAGCTTCTTTAACATTAAGCCTTCTTCTAGTCACCCGTATAGAAGTCATCATCTTAATCCTGTATTCAGGGTCACGGGGGGCGGAGCCTATCCCAGGAGACTTAGGGCACATGGCAGGATACACCCTGGACAGGGTGCCAATCCATCGCAGGGCACAGACATTCACACACATACACTCACTCATTCACACACTACGGGCAATTTGGGAACACCAATTAGCCTAACCTACATGTCTTTGGACTGTGGGAGGAAACCCACCAAGCGTCCTCAGGAGAACATGCAAACTTCATGCACACAGAGACGGGAATCGAGCCTGGCTGGGGATCGAACCCGGACCCTGGCGGTGCAAGGCGACAGTGCTAACCACTACACCACCGCTGTGGCTGCGCTACAAATTTAAAAGATTTTTAAAAACTTTCGGGGTGATTTTAATGCAGTCTTGGACCCCCAGTTAGACAGACCCATGCCTCTAAGGCTGATCATTTCCGGTTGTTTGAATTCATTTTTGCAACACTCTAATATAACACTCTAATTCACTCTAATTCCTCATACACAGAATTTTCTGTGGTCCATTCTGGAGCATTTTGGGTTTGGCTCCTTTTTTTTGAGAGCAGTCAAAACTATTTATTTTGATTGCTCAGCTAGTGTCGTTCATCAGGGAAAAACTGATCATTTTGATTCATACACATGCACATTACATACAACCTTCCATTATTTTTGATTGTGTAAAGCTGCTTTACGACAATTACATTTGTTAAAAGCGCTATACAAATAAAATTGAATTGAATTCTAAAGTGTGTGTGAGGAGTGCACCTCCTCGACCTGACATCAGACTTCTGAGTGGCTAAAGCCTGATCGCTAACAGTTATCCCATATATTAAAAACTAGTAAGGTAGAGCACTTTAATGTGTATGTGTGAGTGATTGGTTCAGACCTGTTTAAAGGGCGCGTCCCAAATTGGCCGGAAGGCTCCACTGGGGATTTTGCGGCGGTGTTTAGCTGTGCGTCGTGCCGTCCCCAGTCCCGGCACACACACTTCAGGAGGTAGAGGTGCGGTGCGGGGAATCTGCCAGCGTGTACACACACTCCCCTCCCTCTGCAAAGCCCCGCCGGGGTGTGTGTGAGTGTGTGCGTAGGATGGCTTTAACAAGACGGGAATCTCGCTGTCCTCCTCTTCATCCTCCTCTTCATCCTCGTCTCGTCCCCGAAGTTCCAGCGTGTCGTCTGGGCTGCATGTCGTCACAGACGAGTAATCGAACACCGAAGTGTCTCCGACGTCTGCGTCTGTATCTGCTTCGTCGATGCGCTGAGGCAAAGCATAAGCGTCCGAGCGACACACTCGACCATCTGGACCGGGGGATCCGCACAGACGCTCAGCCAGTCCTGACGGAGACTTCAGGGTCGGGATGGAAGCTGAAAGTTCTCCTGGAGCTCCAGGATTCAGGAACAGGTTCTGAGGACGATGTGCTGGAATCGGACGGCACTCCACAGCGCCGAAATCCCACTTGCTGCTCTCCGTCCAACCAGCAGGGGGTGGCGGCTCACACAAACGCTCACGGGAGTTCCTGCATAGACATGACAGACCATGATCACACAGAGGTGATATAGAGGTCACAGCTAGGTATCAG
>QMIH01002796.1:18171-53201 GCA_003987875.1 Clarias batrachus | reverse complement strand
TGATTAGACAGTGTATAAAATTGATTGACTTTTCTAAGGAGTGGGGGCGTCTCACCTATCCTGTTAGATTTGGAGGGGGTGGGTTTTGCAGAACAGTGTTCACCTTCCAGGTTATCTGCATTAAACACACTCCAGGGAGCCATCGTGCACAGGTTAAGTTYCTGGAGCCCGCCTCACCTTGTCTTTTGCATTATTAGCTAGCAACACGATAGGCACCAACATATAACMTCCTGTTATACAGAGACTCAAAGCATTGGGTGGGGAGGACTAGGTTCCTGATCCTCACTCAGTCTTCCTTAGCAAAGTGTGTAATCTTTCCCTCACAAGGCGGTGGTCCAATTTCCTCCGCCACAGGATTTAAAAATTAAAATCTTATTATAAGCATCTCACAATGTGCAGCGGTATCATATTCTTTTATTCTTAGAAGGCTTTCACAAAATGTTTAATTTCTAAAAGTACTATATAGTTCCTACATAAGACTTAGTTTCAGCTTCAGGAATTTCTCTGGTAACCTAATAATTATCTGTTGTGTAATTTCTTTAAATACAGAAGAGGAATATTATACAGAAAAAAAATGCAGAGATATCAGTCCATAATTATATGTTTTAAAGCTTGGATTACAGACTTTTTCCTGTTGAATAAGCACTCTGGTGTTTTTTTTTTTTTTTTTTACATCTTTACGTACGAGATTGCAGTTCACGGCCTGTTTAGGTGTAAATTAAAATGCCACAAAGCTAAAAAAAAGAGTTTTCAGGTTTATTAATGTTAGTGTGAACTAGCCCATACTTCATAAAATATAAAAAGAAACAGAGTTTTGTAAAGTGGTTTGTAAATTACATTTTGAACAGAGTTTGTGTTTGAGTTTAAGAATTAAACTCTGAATCTATTAACTGTAAGACAAATTAAGCAAAGTTTTCTGGTGAACGCATTTATTATGTAAATGCACCTGCATTTTCAAGAGTTTCATAGCTATTCACAGTTAATGTGTGCAAGTTCAACAGATTGTGACTCTGGAGGCCTTCCATATTATCACAACTTTCAGTTCCTACTTTTATTTCCTACAGACCCACCCAGTTTTAACAAGTTACACATGGATAGCGAGATGTACACTACCCTTTATAGCACAGATAATACATAACTGGAATTTAACAAGTGTCATAACACACCTTCTATTATTAAGAAACTGGATTTAAACTTCCAGCATCTTGGTAGTGCTTCTGTTTGGAAGATGACTCTTCTGTGTCAAACCATACACCTAAAAACTTATAGCAAACATAATCTGGATGCAAGCCACTTAAGAGTAAATATTATACATTTCAGTTCATGCGGTCTCCTCTTATGACTCTTGTGCTTTATTGCATATAAATGTGTTGTCTTTTAACATAACCACCTATTGCAATGTCACTCAAGCAGGCATCATCCAAGGGGTAAGGTCTGTAGAGAGACTTATCTTCCCTCTTATTGAAAATGAATTGCTCTTTTTATAGGTGACATCTCTGAGGCATTATGCAGTTAAACTAACTTCACAGCTTATTTTATACTTGATTGTGTTCCTGATCCTGGTTTGTGGATTAATTGGCTTTCAATTAACTCATATAATGAACTATATTATGTTCCAATATTCTGCCAGTTTGTGCTGCCTTGTCCAAAAATGCTACGGTAGCATGAATTGATAGCAGTGTCTATCAATATGCGGTACCCAAAAAATGCTAAATGCTAAAGGGATAAATGTACTATAGCAGCCACTGGAGCATGTTTTTATACCTTATTATTACATATTTTTGGAAAAATTAGGGTTAGCAATCTTTGCATATGCAGAACCACTAGGTAGCAAAAAATTATCAGTAGCATGTATTGTCAGAACACTAGCTCGATCTAGAACATACTGATTGTGTCAAAGTACTGCATGTATTGAATGACCTCCAAGGGCCAATGGCTGATGGCCTTTAATCTTTAAATTCCTCCTAGATATAAGACCTTGATATCACCATAAGGTTCAAGTTACAAGTAAATCAGTTTTTATTCCACTCCATGTAATTCTGACACACCAGCTTCCCACAGATCACTCGAATATTAATTTACATGTCCCTAGTTTCTGTGGACCAGGAATTGTGAGAATGAATTGAGTAAGTGAATTGCAAGGAAGCTGAATGCATTTGGTAGAAGAATGGAGATGTACATAGGATGAGCAGAGTGGCAGTGGATGCCCTTGGACAGACCTGGTAAGCCCAAACAAATAGTGCAGGTGAATTGGGAACATCTAGGAGAGGCCACTGTCCAAGAGGCCATCAACTCTGTGGAAGCTGGGGCATTGTATTAGAGTGGTCACTTCTGTTGCTGAAGCTTTGGCTGTTGAGGTCCTGAGTGGCTCAAAGGATTTTGTAACCCTCAAACAGTGTGGTGCACACCAGTGGTCAGGGAAGTTGTCTGACTGAGAAAGGAGGCCTTTAATGATATGTTATCTTGGGGGACAAGCAACAGGTGTGGGAGAAGCTCGGAGAAGGACTTTTGGCCAATACCAACGTGCTTCTGCAAAACCATGCAGCACCTCAGGAGGGCGAAATAGGGAACCATCCAAGCAGTGTACAACAGGGATAGGACACTGCTGACATTGACTGAGGAGGTAATTGGGTGATGAAAAGAGACTGAAAGAGAAATTCCTGACCTAAACTAATCTACCCGCTACTGCAGAGGCAGAGATGGAGGATGAATGGGGTTCGAAGTTGTCTCCCTGGGTGAGGTCACTGAGGTAGTCAAACAATGCCACAGTGGCAAAGCCCCAGGAATTGGCGAAATCTGTCCAGAAATGCTGAAAGTTCTGAGTGTTGAGGGGCTGTCTTGACACGCCTTTTCAACATTGCATGGAAGTCAGGGATAGTGCCTAAGGAGTGGCAGACTGGGGTTGAGGTTCACCTCTTTAAAAGGGGGGCCCAGAGGGTGTGTGCCAACTACAGGGGTATCACACTACTCAACCGGGAAAGTGTACTCTAAGCTGTTGAAAAGGGTTGTCAACCCCAGGATTGAAGAGGAATAATGTGGACTTTGTCATGGTCATCACTTTTTCTCATTCTACGGTTGGCACACGGGTAGAAATGTAAGTACTATCCTGTTTGAGAATGTGTAAAAATGAGTAAACACCTGCCTAGTGATTAGAGTACACTGTAAAAAAAGTCCTAATTTTACAGAAAATAACTTTCAAATTTTATAGTACTTTATCTCTTTTTAAAAACTACATACAAATCTCTGTAAAATTACAGACATTATTTGTAAATTATTAAGTTGACTTTTTTTAAGGATTATTTCAATACTGAAATTTATTATTTATTTTTTTTAACCAGTTGGTTCATATCATGTTACATCTGTGTCTGTGTCAGAGTTTTCGCTAACGTTTTTGGTACAAAAATAACACCGTAGTTCCCCTCATACAAGCAAAATATCAAAACAACTTAAAGTGCTGCTTTAAAACAGCTACAGAGCAAATACATTATCCTTAGTCAGAATATTCAGGCCTGCATTATGAAAGCTGATGGCTAGATTGCCATGGTGATATTCCAGAACAAATGTCATCAAAACAAAAAAAAATATTTGTGGCGTTTACAACGTGTGCATGCTGCACTGAGTATCCGTCTCCTACATTCTCTTCACATTCTTTGAAGGCATAAAGTAGATACTATAGCCTACATGTAAGTGTTGGACTTCCTGTGGATAATCTTTTAAAATGTCTTGAGAAAAATGCTAAATTTGCATCTAAAACTTGAATGTCAAAGTATTATAAAATTTATATGATTTACCTCAAAATTACAGAGAAAAACATTACATTTTTAGTATGGACATTAACCTTTATCTAATGAGTTTCATATTTAATTACAATGTATTATTGTAATTTTACATAAAATTGTACGTAATTTACAAAGACAGAAAAAAACGTTAAAATAAAATGGTATTTTTATTGTTAAAAAATTGTGAAAATGTAAAATGTTTCACTATAGAAATAATCCTTAAAAAACAGTCGACTTAATAATTTACAAATAATGTTTTTTTAAAGGAAAAGTACTATAAAATTTTGTATTTATTTTCTGTAAAATTAGGACTTTTTTTACAGAGTAGGTATTACTGTGTTGCATATCCTACTTCTTATGTGGGTCTGTTGGATATGAAAATACAAATGGAGTAAGTTTGATGTAGTTGGAAAATTGTTATTATAGTTATACACTTGTAATGTTTACTGGTTAAGACTTAATAGCTTGATGTCATCAGCATAGGTTATCCATGAAGGTCAAAAGTGAAAATTCATTAAGAAATTGTACTTTACAGGGTAATTTTGAAAAAAAGCTCAAAGAAATTATTTGTTGAAATGCAAACCCAAATAATGGTTCAAGTTCAAGTAGGCTTTATTGTCACTTCAACCATATACAGTTAGTACACGGTGAAACGAAACAACGTTCCTCCAGGACCAAGGTGCTACATACAACATAAATTTACAACATAGATTAACAGAAAGACTAAATCAGTTAATTAGGAGACAACATAAATTAACAAAAAACTAACTAGCAAACTCAGAGAGGAAGACTATCTACGGGGTTTTTTTTATATAAATACACATGACAGAAAACATAAAGTGCACATGCAAATGTAAACAAGAGCAATAAAGTCACAAAGTGACAGTGCGACAAACACGACATGACATAACACCATGTCATGTATGTATGGTACCATATATGGTTTGTTTAAAAATATTCAGTCCTATTCTGCTCTTGTTAGACCAGCAAAAGTTGGGCAGACCATTTTTAAAAATGTTTTTTCTTCTTTACTTTTTATTACAATTAGGCACAGAGCACATAAACATTTGCTGATACCTGGCCTAGACACCACAGCGGTTTGGTGGAGTCATGCCCCAGAGTGCCAGAGCTGCCCAGGTGGCACAAGTAGAACCCAAAAGGAGGGATTAATATTAATAATTTACATTTATGGCTGGCCAGTCTACCATTACAGATTTCTTTTAAATGAGCGTTTACATTTGTGTTTTATTAGTGGAAGAATCTTGAAACTTGAAAAAATCTATGAATAAAAAAACCCATGTTACTGGTCTAAAGTCTCCTTCCACTGTGTATGAGAGAGTTGTATTATTCCATTACTTCATAAAAGCAGGAATTAATTCATTTTTTTTTTCAGGCAACATCTACAGGGGATGGACAATGAAACTGAAGTGCCTGTTTTTAGACCACAATAATTCATTAGTATGGTGTAGGGCCTCCTTTTGCAGCCAATGCAGCATCAATTTGTCTTGGAAATGACAGATACAAGTCCTGCACAGTGGCCAGAGGGATTTTGAGCCGTTCTTCTTGCAGAATAGTGGCCAGGTCACCACGTGATGCTGGTGGAGGAAAATGTTTCCTGACGCGCTCCTCAAAAACACCGCAAGGTGGCTCAATAATATTTAGATCTGGTGACTGTGCAGACCATGGGAGATGTTCAACTTCACTTTCATGTTCATCAGACCACTCTGTCACCAGTCTTGCATTGTGTATTGATGCATTATCATCCTGATACAGGGCACCGCCTTCAGAATACAATGTTTAAACCATTGGGTGCACATAGTCCTCTGGAAAGGTTCGGTAGTGCTTGACAGTGACACGCCCATCCTGCAAAAAGCAGCCCAAACCAATAATGATCCACCCCCATGCTTCCCTCTGGGCATGCAACAGTCTGGGTTGTATACTTCTTTGAGGCTTCTCCACACTGTAACTCTCCCGGATGTGGGAAAGACAGTGAAGTTGGACTCATCAGAGAACAATACATGCTTCACATTGTCCACAACCCAAGATTTTTGCTACTGGCACCATTGAAACTGACGTTTTGCGTTGGCACGAGTGACAAAAGGTTTAGCTATAGAAACCCGGCCATGTACATTGACCCTGTGGAGCTCCCAACAAACAGTTTTGGTGGAAACAGGAGAGTTGAGGTGCACATCTAACTCTGCAGTGAGTTGGGCAGGTGTGGTTTTATGTTTTGGATCCCTTTCAGACAGCTTCCTCTTGAGTCCACAATTACTCCTGTTGGATGTGGTTTCGTCCTTCTTGGTGCTATGCTCACATTACCCTGGATACCGCGGCTCTTGATACATCACAAAGACTTGCTGTCTTGGTCACAGATGCGCCAGCGAGACACACACCAATTTGTCATCTTTTGAACTCTGCTATGTCACCCATAATGTTGTGTGCATTGCAATATATTTGTGCTATTACTCAGTTAATTAAACCTTCACACTCTGCTCTTACTGGTGGAATGTGCAATCAATGTACAATGTTCAAATTTAGCCATGAACACTAAATTGGCCAGTGTTTCAGTTTCATTGTTCAACCCCTGTATGTATTGCCCTCATCCCCACCTTTTATGTGTAACGATGTGGGTCGCGCGAGGGGCAGAGCCGCGCATAAGCTGTTCAGAACCGCCCGTTGCGGTTGCTACCACTCAGAGTTCTGAGCAGGCAAGAACACGGCCATTTATACACACGGTTGCTAGGCAACGCTGCCGGCGTGTTTATTTAAGGGTCCTGATACCGGCGCACTTCGGTGGTAGCACCGGTGAAGGTATCAGGGCCAAAGAAAAGACAGACAGACAGACAGATAGCTGTTTAGGGATAGAGGCAAAGCCCCAGCCCCTCGGTCTATTTAAGACGCCGGCGAGAGAGAGATAGAGAGAGCGGCACGCAGCAGTTCAGCGTGCGCGCTCAGTACAGTTTGTTAGTGCACGAAGCACAAACTCTCTCTCTCCCAAAAGTCCTCGGTAAGGGTGAACGCCCCGAGAGGACAAGTTTTGTTTTATTTTCCAGAGCCTCGTCCGTTCTCACGTAGACGGTGGAGTTCTGTTTATTTTGTGTTTTCACTTTTCATTTATTTTCCTTTTAATTTTCTTAATTAATAAAATCCCACGCTATCTCCAAACGGGAAGGTCTTCCCATGTGTATCACAAGCACTCTCACTATCTCCTATTTCATTGACCCACTCTAACGCCCAGCATTAGGGCTCTTATCATTAAAAACATTGCGTGGTGCGGCTCTCCATACCGCACCACGTAACATTATGTATGGCATAAAATGACTACTGAAAATTGTAATTTACTAAGAATAAAAATATTTAGTGTACATCATTATGTCAAAGCATTTAATAAAAATTATCCTCATCAGTTAAAGAATATTAACCACTTTGTTACTTTAGTATAGTACATGCAGTAAAAGTAGAAAACATATAGTATATGCACATATATAACCTACATTACGTTTGAAGCAGAATGTGTGAAGCCTTGTGGTCACACTGCAGCATTTACTCAATGTGCACACAGACCCCTAGCAGCTCTCAACAGGAAATAAGACAACACATTGCCAATCCACTGTTTTCAGGTCAGTTTCAAAAGCATAATCTCCTATTCACCAGAATAAGAGAAAACAACAGGACTGGTGTCAGATCAGGACCGTGTCACCCTACATGAAACAACAACACTTCCTTATGTATAAATTTGACAACATTTCTCCTCATCTGCCTGTCTATTATCTGGAGATGAAGTGAGTTACTGGCATTCAGAGAGGAAGAAGAAGCGGATGTGGAAGTCATAAAAGACTTCTCTGGAATTTTACCCAAAAAGACACCAATCAAGCATATGCAATAAAAGTGATGATGTACCCACAACCAAGAATTTAGAGAGTGTTACCTTTTATCAGTGTACTTTGTACTTCATTATGCTTAAGTGTATTTTAACAGAACAACAGTCTCAGAGTCTGAGAAGTGAGAAAGCTGCTAAACCACATCCAATAGACACTGTAGGTGCTACTTTTAGTCTTTGCTGCCACCCACAGCAAACATTTATACATTAAGAGGTCTCAGACACTCGGTGATTGAGGAAGTGTTTTTAGTGTCCTGAACTTCATCTGGTGTTGAGTCAACAGTTTGAGCTGAGCAGCTGTGAGACAAAACTGCAGTTCACTAACACAGCAATGAAGGAATATTATGGACATCATGCTTTCATCAGTCAACTTCTAATTTATGGGATTATTCAGGGTATGTACAGAGGAATATGAGATGTTTTAAGTACAGATGGCAAATATAGTCTTAAATGGCGATAAAGTACATGAGCTTGTGCATTCATAACATTATAAGTCAGAGGCTTTTACATTGCTCCTGAAAAATGTTTTGAAAAGGAAAAGATATGCATCTTGGATGCAGTTGTTGTCAATTGTGTAACCAAGCACAGTAGTATATTATGTCCACATATAGACATTAACTATAATAATTGTTTGGTTTTTAAATGTTTAGGTTAACTCGAATGCCTCAAATACCCTTGCTTTTTAATTAAATTAAATTAATTACACATGTACATGGCAGCCCTTATCATGTTTTATCTGCAGAAAAAAAATATGGTTAGCTTCCGGAAACCTCAAGTCTTGTCTGTATGTTAAGTAAACGCACTCAGTATCAAATATCTGGTTACTGCAAATTATAAAAAATATAAATTTATAAAAAGCTTAATTTTAAAGTAGTTCTTAGGTATAGGCTGTCAATTATAGGCACAGAAACATAAAAAACATTAAGCACCACGTGTCTTACAAAGACCCAGTGCTTAAGATTTTGTTGTTCTTGTTATTGTTTGCTTGTTTAGTTGTTTTGTTTTTTTTGTTTTTTTGATGTAGTGGTTTAATTTTAATTTACACCAATAGCCAAAAAACCGACGTACTGTAAATTCAGATTGTTGTTATATTATGCCCTGCTGCAGGTGTATGTGTTGTATTGGCTGATACAAACAAAGTGATGTACAAAGCTACTGGCAGCTCTCTGGATCTAACAGTGAAATATTCAAAAGACACTGTGTCATCAGTTGAGTGGCGTTTCAATGGGAAACGGTTTGCTGAGTATTCTAAAAGCAAAGCTTACTCACATCTGAAATCCCAGTTCACTGGACGGATAAAAGACGACAATGATAAAGTTGGAATAACTGTACAAGACCTTCAACTCCAAGACTCTGGGACATTCTCAATGGTTATAGAAGGAACTGAAAAACAGCAGCCTACAGAGGAATTTACAGTTTATATTCATAGTAAGTAGGAGTATGATAAATTCAATGTATACCTGTTAAGAAAGAAAAAGTTTTTAAGATTATGGGTTTTAAGATTATGGGTTTGTTCTGGTTCCTAGACTGTTGCAGCAGTTTTTATGAATTATGGTAATATGTTCCAGCTCCACTGAAATATAGTTACAAAAATTATTTAAGATTACTCAATTTTGTATAGATGACCTGGTGGATTACCGCTTAGGGCTTGATTCCCACTTTCCCAGGTTTGTGTGTGTGTGTGCGTGCGTGCGTGCGTGCGTGCGTGCGTGCGTGTTTAGTGTTATAAAAAAAAATATTAGTAATATTACAGTACAAACTTAAAAAAAGTCAAATATTACATACTGCACATTCTGGAACATTCTCTTTTGAGAATATATATATATATATATACATTGTTTTTTTAGGCCCCTTAACCTTTGTGCAGATTGAGAAGAATCAGACATGGAAAGTGTTGTTTAGTGTTTAATAATCATGTTATGATTACAGTGCATGTAATTACATATAACTGCTCCAGTTACAAAGATTACTCATTTTTTGTCTATTTACTCTTTAAATGGATGTTAAGATCCCATAACAAATGTGCAAATTAAGAAGAATCAGACGTGGAGTGAGTCCACAAACAGCTGTGATGTTRATGTGAAGTGTGCAGCGCTCGACGCTGAGAGAGTCTCCTACCTGTGGAGCGGCTATAAGAATGGGAGTGGAGCTCAGCTGCAGTTCAGTTTTTCACCAGCAGAAGGAGCTGTTACACTGAACTGCACTGCAACTAACAACGTCAGCAACGATACTGCTACAGAGACACTGAGATGTAGTTACATTGCTCCTACAGAGATTGGACGTGGGGGTACGTTTTTATATCATTGTGAGGACCACATTTTAGCATATAAATACCTGATAGTTTTGACATTGAAATATCTAATAATATAATGTGGGGACATTTGACTCATTTTGTTTATTATAAATGAGACAAAGGTGTGGCATATAATTAATTAATTTTTATTTCTTTGGTGTGGCATATAATTAATTACCTCCACTAGTAATTCTATCAAAAAACAAGGAGGTATAGCATAAGATTACCAGGTTCAATCCTGAGGTGAGTCTCTTGCATTTGGGTAGTTGTAGCCCATTTTATAACTAGAAGGATACTGTCCAAGAAAAATTCCTCTGCCCCAAAATCAATAACTTAACCACACTAACAAAGAAACACCTTATGGAGATAAGTTTTGACGAGAGGTATGTTTGGAGAAGTTTAAGGTGAGGCATTAAATCCCAAGAACACTGCACTTCATAAATCAATAGAATAATGAAGGAGGACTGCTTTACAATTCTTCCTCATAAAGTCGACTCTTGCCACCAAGATTCATACACTCATTTTGCCCACACCCCAAAGAAAAAAAAGGAAAAGGCCAGTATTGCCATGGCATTCATGGTTATGGTAAATATCTGACTGCAACTGTATGTGAGATTCTAATTATTCTATTTATGGGATAGGGTTTTTTATTTGCAGAATTTATTTCTTTATGTTGTGTTTGCAGAAGTGATAGCACCTTATATGTGGATTCCAATAGCAGGTGGAGCTGCTTTACTTTTGCTTATTGCTGTTATTGCTGCATTTAGCTACTGGTGGAGATCTCACAAAGGTGTGTTAATTTCTGACTCACACAAACACATGCTCTATTACTTTCATATAGTAAGACACTAATATAAACTCTTGAATAAAATAAACGTTGCACATATAAATTGCCTACAAAATTGACTTACAGTATGACATAGAGTCAACATTACGCCCACCTTGAGCATTCAACAAGTCCAGCTGCAGTCAAACATGATTGAATACTCTGATAACTGTACTAGTGTGCACTATTTAACAGCTTTCATCTACACTTTCCAGTAAAAAATAATACACCACAGTACTATTTCTGGACAGACATTATTTGGGTTGTGTATCATTTTAGGCACATCAGGGACAATGTTTTGCATGACAGTTACATCAAACACTGTAGGGCTGTACTTGATTGATAGTATAACAGCACTACATTTAAATTTTTACACTAGTAAATTTCATTGTATGCCTCACTTCTCCATTTTATCAATGCCACTGCGATTATCCATCATATACAATGATTGAACAATTTATTAGGAACACGTGTATTCCTACAGTGGTGTTACACTGTTAAAATGTAATATGTAATTTAACTATTTTAATAGCTTCTGTAAGGTATCTTATTACAATTCTGACCAGTGTATTAAGCTGGTGAATAAAAGACATAAAACTGTAAATTAAATCAAGTAGTGTAAAACCTTCAGCAGTACTCAACATTAGCTTCTAGTGTTTACATAGATTTTATACTCTTGTTTCAGTGGTACTTTAGACGCACTTGACAAGTTCAGTTCACTTCTGTTTTTAATTACATTTACAGTATATATCCCTTGTAGACATATAGACATTGTCACAAAGCATCTTTGTAGATATGTAGGTACATGGTATGACATTACAATTTAAAGTGTTTAAATGTATATATTTAATAAGTTATTCCTAATGAGCAAGCCAGTGTCACTGGTGGCATGGAGAAATCGAGATTAAAAATGCATATGAGACATATGCTTGGAAAGAAGGTGTGCAGAGTCAGTAAAATTGTATAGGGCACCAACATTTAGAAAAAGTTTGAGTGTCTGATTTGGTTGACAAAAGCACTTCATAATTGTTTCATGGCAGATTATCTGATGAATGTCAGTAATGCTGTATAGTATATCTAAAATATTACTGACAGGTGGCAGTGTTGCAGAGATTGGAACAACAGTGTATGCAGATGTCAATAATGGAGCCACTGCTAGGAAAGATGTATGTATTATTCTTTTGACTGTTTCTTTTCTATGTAGGTATGAAGATGATAGTTATGCTATTTTTTTTCTAGGATCTTAGAGATAAAGGGGAGATTTGATGTTGGCCTGCAGTTAGAAAGCTGATAGGGGTCAATGTCAGGTCTCATAGTCAGGGGTTTGCTAGTCAAAAAATGAAAAAAAATAAATAAAAATAAAAATGTCATCACTACAGCATGTTATTATACATTGTAAATCAAAACTGGAGTACCCAGAAGAAAATGCAAACTCCACACACACAAACCTGGGGTGGGAATCAAACCCTTGCCCCTGGAGGTGCAAGGTCATAGTGCTAATTGCTAAGCCACCAGGTCATCTAGACAAAATGTTGTATTCTATTGCAGAATATGCAATAATCTCCTTTGAACAGTCAATGTTGAGATGTGTCTGCTACTCATGATCTGTAAAGTCTTCATAACGGCTCTAATCTTAGATGCTTTTAATTGTTGATTTTCTGAGGCTGGTAACTCTACATGAACATCTCCTCTGCAGCAGAGGTAAATTTTGATCTTGCTTTCCTAGGAAAGTCTTTATGAGAGCCAGTTTCATCATGTTCTGTTCCAGAACAGCTAACCATTGTGTCTTAAAATAAAAACTCACTGTTGTTGTTGTTGTTGTTGTTGTTACATAATTACCTAATTCCACACTGTATGTGTTATTTCATAGTTTTGAAATTCTATTGTTGTAGAATTGAAAAAAAAATCACTAAACAAAAACAAAAAAAATTCCAAGTAATCCCAAACTTTTGAGTGGTAGTGTACATGTTTCTATGCTTACCTTATTCCTAGTTCATTTTGTTATAGTATTACGGATATAGGATATTTATTTTCTAGATAGTCAGAAAAATATATTGATCTCTTATCACTAAGTGCTTTTGTTTAATTCAGGATGCTCTTATTCCATGTGGTTTGAAGTTTTTGTGTTTGATTTATTTTTATTTTTCTACTATAGTTAGGTCCTCTTGAATAATAATACATTATTCGTTATTATGGGATCATCTAAGTAAATTGATAAATATATAAATGTATTCAGTTTAAAATTAAACAAAAAATATAGGCTTTTGTGTAATTTGAGTTTCTTTTGGATTACAGATGCGGTCCGATAGTGTGAGTAACGGAATGACAGTTTATGAAACAGTGGATGACCTGAGAATGAACCCTGAAATGGTAAGTACTGGTAAGCTGTTTTGTAGATCAGAGATTCCCAATAAAAACCTTCAAGCATTGTTTTAGATTGGGAAAGGAAACTACACTATGCAGTTTTGACTACAACTACATTGTGGAGTTGATAGCAGGAGTTGATAGCAATCAATAACTGTCCACAATTGTAGGACTTAATATAAATAATTAATCGCTAAGAAATTAATGTTTCCTTTCAGTATTAAGCAATCCTGACTTCTGGTGAGTGTTCTGGTAAATGCTGGTGTGGCTGGCTGCTCCTGCTCCCGATAAAAATATTTTTTCATTGTTTTCTTGGTCCAGTGTATTATATTGTACCCTATACTAAAGCGATGGGTGTGTCAAGGTAAGGGAAGAGCATGAAAGCGATGCAATGTGGCCACTCTAAAAGCCTCTGGAGTGCTTTACATTTTCCCTTCACTGAGAATAGTTGGCAATTACAAGCAGCAATTTTTTCTGTACATGTTTTTGTTTGTTGGTTTGGTTGTTTGTGTTTTGTCTACAATTTAAACATTTGGCTTAACTTTATGAAAAAACTTTTTTCTTCAACATCCATACATTGAAATGCCTATAGCACTGAGCAGTATCACAACTTGCTTTCTGTCAACTATATCACTCCATTTCCTTCTGGTGAGACCAAGATTCACATACAACTTTACCATTCATCCTGTGATATTATATATATTGTACTGTCATACAATATATACAGTAGTACTGACAAATGTACTTCAACTCTCTTTCGCTATCAGTTTTTGTATCATTGCCAAAGATTACTGTAATGTATTGACAAAAAGCACATGTCTTTTCTTAATCTTAGAAAACAGAAAACAGAAAGAAAATCACACATTCTGTTGTAACATTGTAACTAAGTCATAAAATTCCATATTTAAGAAAAATAATACCGTGGCAAATGTATTAAATTTTAGTTTCATGCTGAAATCCTCCATTAAACATTAAAAAAAATTATTATAAATAATATTTAATTCTGCAAGAGTATTGTTTTTTTTTTTTTTTTTTCAATATTTCATACTGCAAGTGTTGAGTATTTGTTCAACTGTTTGTACTTTTCTGGCAAGTCTTGAGCATATTTCTTGTTTTGGTTCTCTTAGTCGAAAACAGTTTGCAGGTCAGAGTACTTTTTAAACATTTACACACATTTACACACATTTTTGTCTCTATTTCTCTCTCCACAGACTATTTATGCAAAGGTGACACTTCCTCAACATGCAAAGGTCAGCACTACCTCTTCTTCACCATACCAGCAGGTTTGCTGACCTGTAAAGACATAAGCAGCCTTACTTCTAAACATTTATTGTGTGTACTGTTGAGAATATGATTGATTCAGCTATAACCTGTTCATGTTATGATAATTTGAAGGCTTTTGATGGCAAAATTGGACGTTAATGACGACGGAAACATATACACTCAATCAGCTTGCAGTCAGCACCTGATGTCCAGTACCTGTATTAATTGCAGATTTGTTTTGGCAATTGGACTGTGTGTACATACATGGGAAGAAAAAAAATCTATGAAAGACTTTGCTGTGTTTCTCTCATACAGTTGCAAGAAAAAGTATGTGAACTCTTTGGGATTACGTGGAGTTTTGCATGAATTGTTCATAAAATGTGCTCTGATCTTCATCTAAGTCACAACAATAGAAAAAACACAGTCTGCTTAAAATAATACTACACAGACATTATATGTTTTCAAGTTTTTATTTAACATAACATGTAAACATTCACAGTGCAGGGTGGAAAAAGTATGTGAACCCCTAGCCTAATAACTTCTCCAAGAGCTACTTGGAGCCAGGAGTGAGC
This sequence comes from Clarias batrachus, assembly GCA_003987875.1. Lineage (NCBI taxonomy): Eukaryota > Metazoa > Chordata > Actinopteri > Siluriformes > Clariidae > Clarias > Clarias batrachus. Next base: position 38,224 of record QMIH01002796.1, on the reverse strand, counting down.
CAACCTTGAGTCCAATCAGTGTGATGATATTGGGGGTGTTGCTGAAAAACTGACCAGTTTTGGGTTTACTGGTTTCATGAAGCACTCCTTGATGTGAACCATGAAACTCCACGTACTCCCAAATGGTTCACATACTTTTTCTTGCAACTGTAGACATTTTTAATGTATATTTATCAATTGGAAATACACAACAAAAACTACTTTGCTTATACAAATAAAATAAAAATCAAAATTATAATAAATAAATAGAAAAATAATTATAGATAGTTGATATTAATAAACGTAATGATATTTAGTTAATATGGCAATGCTGTTTTCATCAGTTTCTAAAAATATATAAATGTAAATGTTAATAAAAACAAATAAAAACATTTATAAACATTTATAAATTACAGTCTTATGTACAAAATTCTTACTCCTTTACTATTGTCCAATGAAGTAAACAATTAAATATAATTTAGTGATATAATAATTTGTTTAAATTATGAACTTTGTATATTTCACAGCTACAGTAAGTTCAGACCAACTGGTTTGGACAATTTAAACTCTTTAAACTTTACCTATATCCATATTCAATTACGGCTAACAACTAAACGTCAGTGGCAATAGCCAGATATATATGGAGATTAAAAATCATATATTTTGAAGCACATAATCAAAATTAGAGAACACTTTCAGTTACCTCCCAGTTATTGGTGTTTATCTGGCACATGGTGCTAATTTAACTGGCATCCTAACTATCCAGTTTTTACTGACTTTGTAAGAGGGTTTTGATGGTTTATTTAAATAAACTTTTATTTATATAGCACTTTTAACAATGGTCATTGTCTCAAAGCAGCTTCACAAAAATAAAAAAAATATATATGGAAGTGTGGATGAGTGAGAAAAATATTTATAGATCATAATGATAAGATTGTCCCTGATGAGCAAGCTGACAGCAAAGGTGGCAAGGAAAAACTCCCTGAAATGGCGATAGGAAGAAACCTTGAGAGGAACCAGACTCAGCAGGGAAATTATTCTCATTTGGTTGATAACAGATAGCAGGGATTTTATGCCAACATACTGCATTAGGCAGCTGGAAGTTTAATGTAACAGAAGACGTCTAAGTTAACAGTCCAGTTCGGCATCAAGATCAGTCAGACTAAAATGCTAGTCAACTAAAGTGAGTAAAACTCTCTGGCAGCAGGTTGTCCTGATGAAGGTCAAAGAGATTGACCCCTTCAGCCATAACAAGAGAAGTTGGTCATTCCAAATCTGTGATTTCTAGAATATTATATCTTTACAATGTCACAAAAGCAAGTCCCCACACAAAGACAAATGCAAGAGAGGATATGATAATGCAGAGAATCTCAATGGGCTTCAATCAGTTCAACATTGCAGTTGGAATTGCTTGCCAGTCCAGAGCTGAACAGAGTAAGAATCTGTCTTGTCATACAGTGTCTTGACATTTAAGAGAATTTGGACTGAAAGCCCACTCTGCAGTTACCAAACCTCTCATTAGCAGAAAGACTCAAAAGGTTAGACTAACCTTTGCTGAGGAGCATCTTGTGTGGACAGAGGAGAACGGGTCCAAAATTCACTTTATCGATGAAAGCAAGTTTAATTTATTTGGATCCAATTGAAAACATTATGTTTGTCATCAAACTGGGGAAAGACTGAACAAAAAGTATATAAAGAAGTCAGTGAAAGGTGGAGGGAGAAGCATCATGGTTTGGGGGGATGTTTTCTCCAGCAGGAATTGAGCCTCTTTTAAAGCGACATGATAGAGTGAATGCAAATGGTTATCAAACCCTTCTTTGACAACATTCTGCTCCTGCCCTGCATTCATCACCCAATCAACCAGCCATTTTCATGCAAGACAATGCCCTCTGTCACACAACAAAATGCGTAAAGCAGTTCCTTGAAGCAGTTCCAGTTCATTAAATTAATGGAATGTCCAGTCCAGAGTCCTTAACCCAATAAAAAATACAAAGTTATGTTCAAAAACCCACTACAATCACCAAACTGTGGAAGAGACTGGAAGAAGATTGGACCAAAATCACATCAGAACTGTGTGAGAGACTAGTGATGTCCTTTGGTCACAGATGTGCTAAAGTAATTTAGAGCAATGGCCTGTACACTTCCTACTAATTATTGACTGTTGTAACCTTCAGAATTTTTGGTTGTAATTTTTCTTCATGCTACAGTCATTGCTTTTCTCTAACTTTGTCCATTGTGTTTTACAAAATAAAGATTTTTTTGTTAAAGTGCATTGGTTATTTTATACTGTTCCATTAGCATGGTATATCCACAAAAAAAATTCCTTCAAATGTGGAGCAATTACATTACATTAGAGATTACATTATTTCTGAAAAATCAAGTGTAATTTCTTATTAAATGTGATCTGATGTTCAATCAATATAATGTAAAAGAATAACAAATTCTGACCGTTCCTGTCTTTGTTGAACACAGTCATTTACCATTTAAAATGCTTCAAAATGGAAGTGGAAAAAGTAACTGAACCCTTAACTGGTTTAATCTCCCTTGGCAGCAATAATAATAATATAAATGTTTTTATACATTTGGGAATTCATTTCCCCCTCAATGACTGCAAGCTGGGTAGGACCTGATGCAGGAAAGCAGACCCCAATCATGATGTTTCCTCCACCATACTTTACAGGTGGGATCATTTCATGTTTTCATGATGATATAGTGCACACTTTTTATGCCAAAACATTTTCCCAATACTGTTGTGAAGTGTCAATATGCTCTTTCAAAAACTTCAAGGTATGCAGCAATGTTCTGTCTCAATATTCTTACATACTGTAAACTCATAAACACAGATGTTAGCCAGTTTTAATAATGCCTTTAAATCTTTGACTATCATTTGGGGTTGTTTCATTACCTTTTTGATGAGTCTCAAAGTGTCTCCATTTACCTACCGTTAGACTGGTGAATTTCTAAAGTCTTTGAAATCACTTTGTATCCTTATGAAAGCTCTTTTTAGTGAAGTATGACTCACACAAGTGTATTCTTCTTGTGTGGTTTATATCAATTAGAGTAGCTCAGAACAGATCACATTTTTCTGTGATTCACATTCATATTTCTGTTTAATAATGCATAATAAAAAAAAAATAATAATTTCATTATTATTATTATCCCAGCCAGACAGAGAAGCGTGATTTGTCACTCCAGAGAACACGTCTCAACTGCTCTAGAGTCCAGTACAATACTCCATCTGATGCTTTGCATTGCATTTGGTGATGTAAGTCTGGGATGCTGCTGCTCAGCCATGGGAACTATTCCATGAAGTTCTCTACACACTGTTCTTGAGATAATCTAAAGGCCACATGAAGTTTGATGGTCTGTTGCTATTGAATCTGAAAATGGATCACTGTTTTGGGGTTAAAAGTGGGACCTACTCAATATTAGACAGATATATAAGCTTTACTTTCATATTAAGCTAAGTGCTGTTACCACCCTGCAGATACTTATTTTGCAATAACACAACGTCCCAAAAAGTTTTATGCAGGTAATGCAATGTTGTTAGTGTCTGCTGCCATATTTATAACATGTTGGCTCTACTGGAGGGTAAATAACCATCTCTGGGCATTTGCATTGCATTCTTAAACTTAGACCCTTGAGTCTGCGCTGCATTGCTAACCAAAACATGGACAGGGCTGTAGTGGTGCTGTACTTTTGAGCAAGGGCCATGGCTCTGTTTGAACTTAAGGGTTGCACTGCCTTAACAGTAGTAAATAATGATTTCAGAGTAAACAAGTTTTTACTATTAGTTACTGGGCATGCCACAGGTCATCCCTACACTATATGAGGGATATTCATATGGTAATAGGATTTTTGACAGCATAATTTTACCATATTTGTATATATTAATATCTGAAAAATATAACAAATGTATAAATGTTTATATCTCTTTAATCTGGCATACACATAATTAATTTCTTTACCTCATACTCCATCTATCCTGAATGGCAACCACGCTAATTCTTTTCACCTGCTCTTTATTTTTCCACGCATCCCGAGGCATCTGGAGATTGTACCAGCTTCAGTAGACCGAGGCCGACCCTGCGAGGTTCCTGAGGCATCCAGAGAAGGACCTGCTCCAACTGGATTCTTCTTCATGGTGGTTTGGATCTACACATGCTGCTCCTGAGCTTCCAGTGATCCAGACCCCCATCTGCCCTCTGCACCTGCTGACTCATCCCTGAGCTGAACTGGACTTCATGTTAATTTAAATAACTTCTGTTATGTTGACCTTCCAGCTACACAATACATGTGATGTTATATGGTTTCTGTCATCTGTTATCACCCAGATGAGGATGGGTTCCCTGTTGAGTCTGGTTCCTCTCCAGGTTTCTTCCTATTGCCATCTCAGGGAGTTTTTCCTTGCCACTGTCGCCGTCACCCTTGGCTTGCTCATCAGGGACAATCTCATTATCTAGACACATTTTTCTTACACATATATACACTTCCATAAATTTTCTTTCCATTTCCTTTTCATTTCTGTGAAGCTGCTTTGAGACAATGACCATTGTTAAAAGCGCTATAGAAATAAAATTGAATTGAATTGAGTTATATAAATAGTATAAATATAAAAAGTGAATAATTCATAAAAATATGATTGTTTTGCAGATTTTGCACAAATTCTTGTCGTTTAACAGTCAATATATGTAAAATAAAAATAGGTTTGGTCTGTCTAAATTATTAGATTATATAATAGGGAACCCATCCTCATTTGGGTGATAACGGATAACAGAAACCATATAACATCACATGTATTGTGTATTATTACATTACTTCTAAATAATTGGTGTGTTATTAATTATTAGATAGTAAAAAATCTAATAAGAACTTTAAAAGAACAGATTTCAAGGTGAAGATAATAACAGTTTTTGTTGACGAATAACATGTAAATTAAAAACATGTACATGTAATTTACATGTAAAAAAAAAAAAAATAGGACCAATCTGTAAAGCAACATTACTAAAAAGTTTGTACGTAAAAGTTGATAATGATCACATCCCTGATAACTTAAAGTAAAATATTTGTAGATTTTACTTTTTTTTAGTTTTGCAGTTTTTACAATAAAAACATCAGACATAATCTCTGCACATCTGAATGATTGTCTTATCAGGTTAACCAGACAATGTGCAAAAGTCTTTTTTTCTATAAAAAGGATTACATTACTGTTACTGTACACTTTATCTGCATATTATTACACTGTACTGAATGAACATAAACAAATTGTCATTGCAATCTGTTTTTATGTAGATTATACACAGCATTACCCAAATTTTTAGGAACTGGGGTTGTGTTTCCCACTTAAATGAAAAAACATAAATGTTCCTATAATGCATAGTTGCATTTAATTCTTTAAAAAATCTCATTTTAATAAAAAAAAATCAAGTGACATTATCATTGTCTCTGAATGAGAATGTTATAAAATATTTGCTTGCTGAATAATTATTTCTCTGTAATATCGCCTTGTTTATATGCCTTAGGATTTTTATGTGTACATCTTTGACTGGTTGCATGAAGGGTTTTAAAAGCAAAAACACAGTCTTTTATATATGGAAGCGCTAAGCTGATTATAACCACAAAAATACAAAACAAAATAGTGCAGATAACGAGCTTTAGATGTTGACATGAAACAACAGAAATTCTCAAAATGTATTTATTTTCAAATACCAATATACATATTTTAAATTTGCAATTCTGTGTTATAATGTAAATGTGTTCGCAATTCAAATGTCATAAAGTACTGTTTTCTGTCACAGTACATTGCAACAAATATCTGAGCCATTCCACAATTCTGGAAAATGCAGATTTGATTTGATCTTAAAAAGAAGAAAAATAAGATTTAAAACCAGAAATCTAAAGCTGTAATATAAATATCATTACATTTGAAAATATGAGTATGTATGTGGCTCTCACCTTTATATGTCCATATTATTGCAATACACATCAATGCTAAGAAAATGCTCAGAACTATCACGGCTCTAGATTCTGGAACTAAAAAAGAGAGACATGAAACTTTAAAATTACACAGGATGAAGTCAGTCAGATGCATTCTATATCATATCATTCTATATTATAGAACCTGGCTCGAATCCAACACAACAGGCTAAACAGTCTAGCTAGATTATTTTAATATATATTGGTTAGAACAGTTTGAACAGCATTGATCAAAATAACACATGGTGCACAAACACAGCAACTATTGCCAGCTACTGTTCATCAGTCTCGAATTCATAATGGGAAGATGCCATCCATTTTACCTTCTGAGAGAAATCACAAGCATCATTGTATATGACATCATATGTATTGTATGTGATATTCAAGAGGTACCGTAAAGTGCTACAAAAAACATTAGCTGGTATCCAATTACCTGACATTTATCCAAGCCGGGTTACCTTTCATTCTTTTTTCAAATAAAAATTTTATTCATTAAAGGCATTACTAATTGTTAAACTTTGCACACTTACATTGGGAATATGTTTTAATAGGCATTTTCTAATTAACATTAGAACTGACAATACAAAATCTTGATAAAGCTGTCATAATTTTAAAAATTTATTTAGATGTAATAAATGAAGTATTTAATAATTAGTTACGGGAAATGACAATTATAGTTGTCACGTTTCTCTATGCAGGTCTCCTATCTCTAATTATCTATAAAGAATTTACATTGCCAATTTCCAGATGTACAGTGTCACATGATCAAAACTGAGCCAATGGTTTCTCTATCTCTTGCGCTGCAGAATTGTGGGTAATCGTGTCTCCTGCTTGGTCTCAGTGCGCATGCATCACTTGTATAGTCAACGTCTGTGCCTGTGTGTACTGTGTTGTGCGCATAAAGCATATTTTATTTTGTTTTGTGCATGTGTGTGTGTGAAAGGTGTCCTACACAGCAGCTCCCTTCGCCCCACCACATGTCTGCAAGCTAGTGTGTGTGCGTGTGTGTGTGTATGTGCATGTGTGTGTCTGCATCCACTTGTGTAAACTGTTTATGTGTATACGCCCTATCAGTAAACTGTTTGTGTGTATATATACTGTATCTATGTGAGCGTGTGCGTGTGTGTGTGAAAATCATCCTACACAGCAGCCCCCCCCCCTTCCTCCTCTCCTCTCTCTTGTCACAATCTCTACAGCTACAATTCTTTTCACAGCTCTTTGCAGACAGCTCAGCCTTCTGAGCCATGTCCCCATACTTAAAACACCTCAGTCGCTCCATGGAAGCAAAGATGGTGTAACTATTGTTGCCATATTTGAATTTGAATTTAAGTCCACACAGGATGGCTCTAATTGGGCTGTGACTTAAACCATGGTGCCGCTCACTCGTATTCCATTATTGGTCAGTATGCTTACAAGGTTTTGTCTCGTAACCACCAAAGCTTTGTTTTTGTTTTATTCAGGAGATAGCATAGATGTCTTTTCATCCAATCTCTCCTATTCTTTTCACCTCTCCTATTGCCAGCAGCTCCTCCTCCACCTGTGTTCCGTTGCTTGGCACACACCTGCTGCCATGTTGGAGAGACAGAGTCTCAAAGCTGGGGTCAGAGGCCATGGCATTCTGCTCATTCTTTCTCACTCTAAACTTTTGTCGGCCACTAAAAAACACTCTGTATTACAAATAGTTGGAACCTAGTCTTACAGTAAAAAAAACTCAGTACATTTGCAGAGAGAGAGAGAGAGAGAGAATTTAACATCTTGCTTTCTAAATGCTTTCTAATTGAGGGAGAATTTGATTGGTTTTGGCAGATTTAACATGCAATGGAGGCTCAAATTGTTATGGCTATAGGTTACTAGGTTTCTGACCCCATCTTCCTAACTGGGATATTTGAAAATCACAATTTCCCCTTGGGGATTTATAAAGTACTAAAAAAAAAGCTCAGATGTGGATTCTAAGGCTATAAGTGTTATTATTTTAAAGTTATTGTTTGCAATGCTTGTTTGCCAAATTTGGGCACACTGTGAGGCTAATATGCTAACTGTAGCATGTATTGGCTTTTAGTAGCAACAGATGCATTGTGTATGCGGGGTAATTCACTAAGTTTAGTGATTTCAACTGTTTAGTGATATAAAATACAAAACTAGACTGGTATGGAGCTACATTCCAGGCTGTCAAAGAGCTAAACATGTACAGTAACAGCCTGGAATTTAGCTCCATTAATTGTTAGCCTTCCTTAGCTCTTAGTTGTGTTTCATTTTTATATCATTGAACATTTAAATATGTCAATGAACAAAACTCTTAAATATACAGCACCAGTTAAACATTTGAGCATCTTCTAATTCAACGTTTGTTTGGTTTTTATTTATTTTCTAAGGAAGGAAGGGTAGGGTTTCATCATCTTTGAAAATAACTTCTCAAAGCAGTCTTGCAGCTGTGATGTTCCTTCAGACCATGTTTTTACAGTTGTTGTGGCAGTTTGAGCTTTTCTTCATACGTGGGTGTATGAATGTGAAGAGGTGGTCTGACTGGCTTAGTTGTGGTAATTGTATTGTTCTAAAACCCTTCTTGATGTTTGAGTACATTTGTCTAGTAGTATGTCTAGTGGGTTTTTTCTTCAAGTAGCACATTTGATGGATTTAAATGTTAGAAAAACATTTGAAAATCTTTAAATCCATATGATTAAAATCACCGGTTACGCTTTGGGATGGTTGCTCTGCTGTGAATTAATAGCACTGAGCAGGTAGTCTAATGCTATGCTAGCATTAACCTTTGGTGGGATGTAAACAGAAGTATATGTCAATTTCCAAATTCCCTTTAGTGTGTGTGTGTGTGTGTGTGTGTGTGTGTGTGTGTGTGTGTGTGTGTGTGTGTGTGTGTGTGTGTGTGTGCTTGTGTGCACTACAATGGATTGGTAGTCCATCCAGGTTATACCCCTGAAGTAGCTATTATAGCCACAGAGGTTTAGGGCGTAAAGTGGACACTTTTTCTTTTTTTTCTTTTTTTATTAAAATAAGCTGTGTAAAATAAGAACCGACAAATCTGTCCAATAGGGGAAAACATGCAATGGTACCTGAGGGTTAGTTTGTTGTAAATTTAATCGATACGTAATAGTATTGTGAACAGGTCATATTCTATATCCTTACTTATTTATGAATTAAGATATGTGGTAAACATACCTGAACATTCCACTCTCACATGACTTGTCTTATTGCGATTGTGGTCAGTAGCGATGCAGAAGAAGTTTACATCTCTGTTGATGAAGGATGTCCGCAAAAATGACTCTTTGGTGACATTGTCACAATAACTGCAGAATGGCTCCCTGAAGGAAGACTCTGGTTTCCATTCAATAGAAATGTTCTTGTCTGATGGTTCGCACTTAAGTTCAATCATACATGTTTTTTCAGCCATAGATTTGTGCAGCACTGTTATTTTAGGCTCATTGAATTGTGCTGCAATAAAAATAAAATCACAACAAAAGCTCAATTTAGTGTCTGATAATGTCAAATTACTATTATACAACAGTTACATATGACTGAGTAATCTAATAGAATGCAAGGCGGTCAACTAGTGGTGATATAGAGCATAACAGCACTATAACAGTATCAGTTTGAGTAACAGGTGTTAACCGTCAATTAACGTCAGCTGCCAACTGGGTGAAAATACAGTACAATTTTACGCATGTGTAAAAAAAATGCCGTAAAATAATAATGATTTAAAAAATGTAAAGTACTCCGGTTTCCTCCCACAGTCTAAAGACATGCAGATTATTGGCATTTCCAAATTGCCTGTGGTGCGTGAATGAGTGTGTGAATAAATGTGTGTGTGTGTGCCCCACGATGGATTGGCACACTGTCCAGGGTGTATCCTGCGATACACCTGGGATAGGCTTCAGATGCCCCCCGTGACCCTGAATACAGGATAAAGCAGTATAGGAGATGAGTGAGTGAGTGAATCAACGAAATGTAAAGTAAATGAAGAAGAGAAATCCAAATCAAATCAATTTTTTGTGTGGCCACACTTTATCTACAACACAAAACACTTGCACACAGTTTTTGAAGGTACTTGGCAGGTAGATTATTCCAAACATCTTGGAGAACTAACCACAGATCTTCTGTGGAAGTAGACTGTTTCAAATCCTTCTGTCTTTTCATGTAATTCCAGACAGACTTAATTATGTTGATATGAGGGCTCTGTGGGGGCCAAACCATCTCTTCCAGAAGTCATTTTTCCTTCTCCGAAGATGGTTCCAAAGACATTGGCTGTATGTTTGCCATTGTTGTCCTGGTGCAGAATAAATTGAAGGACACTCAGATGCTTCCCTGATGGTATTGCAAGAAGGATAGGTATTTGCCTATATTTCCCACCATTGAGGACTCCATTAATTCTGATTAAATCTCTAGCAACATTTGCAGAGGAGCCACAAACTAGAAAGGAACCTACACCAGGTTTCACTGTTGCCTCCAGACACTCATTATTGTGCCTCTCTACCCTTTGGCGAACAATCTGCCTCCTGCTACAGTGAGATATTTCAAATATTTTAATTTATCAGTTCAGAACACCTTTTACCAAATTTTGCACCCCAGTTGTTGTGTTTTCAATGCATAGTTGAGTTTAAAACTGAACGCTACTTCTGGCCAGTCATCTCCGGACAGTACATGGGAAGACATTGGTCCCTCTGATTCCTGCCGGTTCTTTGCTGATGGCACTGTATGACTTTTTCTAATATTGAAGGGAAGTAAGCATGATGTGTTTTTCTTCTGCTGTGTTAAGTTTCCCTGGCTGATCTTGATGTACAGTCCTCATCATTGCTTATTTCTTTGTGCTTCTTTAAAATAACTTTAAAAATCTTGAAATCTCAGTCTGCTTTGCTTGGGTAAGGTGATGGAGTATAACTTTCTTGTATCTTGTTGCTGTGCTTAGTTTTGCCATGGTGTATGACCCATGACATGAATTTGTCTTTCACAACCTCCCCTTAGTAGCAGAGTCTGGCTGATGCTCACCCAGTTTTAAGCCTCATATACTACTGTTTCTGTCTCAGTTAATGACTGTGTTTTAACGTACATATAAAAACGATGATCATTAGCACCTGCTTGGTATGATTAGTGAATCATACACCTGACTCTGATCTTACAAAATCTCTGACTTAGTAAAGTGTAAGATTTGAGGCCAAAGGGTAGTCACACCAAATATTTATTTGATTTAGCTTTTTCTTTTGCTCGCTCTTTTTGCATTTTGCAAATTGCAAATGAGCATTTAGTTCCAACTCACCAATAAGCCATCAATGTTCTGTTCACAAATAACACAAGCTACAAAGATACCTAGCTTCTAACACAAGGTGCACTAGCTTATAACATAATGCACTAGCTTTTCATTTTACACTATTTAGAATTCAACCTCAGAATTCCAAGGTAGCTGATATTCTAAAGTGGAATAAGTGGAAATATAAAGTAAACCTTGTTTCTCAAGACTGTCCACCATCCTCATTGTTTATTGTCCTCAACGTCTGGCAACACAGGCCCAGTAAGAATTTAAAACTTCTTTCACCCCTGTTAATTACACTGTCAGTCGCTAACTGTGAGTCACTAGCACTGCCAGTTGCAATTAGTTAGTTTTGCCAGTCACAGAAGGATATGTGTTGGCTAGTTAAATAAACAATCCAATCAAAATTTGTGGATAATAAATGGTGTTTGTGAAACTGTTGTCTAAAATCAATAATCAAACTCGCGATTGTGCTGTTGTGCTGGTTATCAGCACGACTGTGATGCCTTCGCCACTTGGCTGTGCTCTCATGACAGTCAGGCTGATTTATGACAACAGCACTCCATCTCATGTGACAGTGCTTAATTAACCATCGGGCACATGTCAGTTTCAAAAATTTTGAGAGGAAGTGTTTGTTCAATATGATTTTTTTAGACATCCTTTTTTGTCATGTTTATTTCGCTAAGAAATTTGTTATTTTTAAATGTTTTTCAATCATTACTACAAATTTGGGGGGGAAAAATAAATTTTTTGAAGCCTACATTTTTTAATTTTAAAAAGCCTAAATTACATCCATGGAATGACCTCCTTTCTGATTGAAAGCTAAGCAGAAATGGAGCTCTGATCATGTGGACTAAAGATGAGTTATTTGACTTACTGTATACCACTGCATTACAGTGTACAGAACCCAACAAAGGTTTTAACATACCAGTCAACGTTTGTAGATATGTTTTGATTTACGTTTTACTTTCTAGATATTTGACCTTTTTCCATTTTATATGTGCAGGTCACTTTCTTTTTTCAAAAGCTTGAAATTAATTTGTTCAATTGGTTTCTTTTGCTCATTACTTGGCTACTTTTTTGTCTCACAAGAAAACACAAGAATAGCTGAATCAGTCTACACTGCCAACAGCAAGGTTAAACGGCAGAAATGTTCATTGACCACCAAGACAGCAGTGACATGAAAACGTACTAAAATCTCTCTCTCTCTCACACACACACACACACACATGCACACGCACACGCGTGCACACGCACACACACAAATAAATATATGTAATTTAATTTATTTGAGAAAATTATGTCTGCTACCACCTCTGGGGTTAATGATATATGAAACAAAAGCTAAACATATAGTAAACTTGCAAATAAAATTGAGTTATTGGACTATAAAACAACAAGGATAAAAGATATCTAAAGAATGTTTAGATTGACAAAAATGCTTGGTAATGATGTGCATGAAAGGAAATATACTTAAAGATTTTTTTTTTTTTTTTTTGCAGAAATAAGTTCTTTAGTTTTTAAATCATAAACATACAACACAGATTAAAAAAATATACTCACCTCTAACATTTAGCTGGACATAGCTGGTTTTTTCTTCTGTTATAGTTTGTCCTTTGACAAACACTGTGTATTCCATGGAGTCGTTAGCCATTAACTTTTTAATTGTTAAATCTCCTGACATGCTCATTTCAAGTCGGTTTTTGAATGGTGGCCACCTATTGACTTTAATTTCATCGTTTTCAAAGATCGCAATGCGAGTGATGTTGCTATAAATTGACCACCGAATACTTGTAAGTTTCCATGATGAATCAACTTCTGCCTTCAAAACAATTGCTTCACCAATATAGCCAATATAGCTAGTAACATTCTTCACATCATCACTTCTTACTGCTAGAAGAAACAAAAAAGTCAAATGTACCATAAGTCTACAACTTTAGATTGAAATATGAAAAAAACCAAAAACAATAACTTCTCTATTCATTACAGCCTCTATCTAACAGCAGATGGTATAGACAACAAAACACAATAGAACATATGGTGAAATCTAAGTTGTTGGTTATATATACAGTAAACACAGTATTTCAGGGAATAACCGAATAATTATTCCCTTATTTTTTTTCAGTGTATATAGTTATGTAGGGTAAACATAAATTATAAAGTTATGCTAGTCAGAATGCTGTGGCTGTACACAGACCAGTGAATAGAACATTTACATATAATAAAAAACATATATAATCATACCTAGCATATGTTTATGTGTAATATGCTTGTCGCACACACGTGCACACACACAAGTATATATAACAATCATATTACACAAAAATATTCACAAAATATATATATAGATATACATATATATTCATAAAATGCCCCCCCCACCAAAAAAATATATAGACATTAAATAAAGTGTCTTCCCCTTTTCTTCCTTAATGATAAATAAATAGTTAATCTTTATATACCTAGGGAATCACAATAATTAATAAAATAATAGTAATTACAGTATTGCACATACCTTTCTGGAAAAAGACTAAACACATTAATTGAAACACCACACAGTGAAACATTACTTTCCACGAAACGACACCAACTGACAACTTCCCCTGATCTAAACCACACTTAGCACAAGGCTGGCTGACGTACACATTGACGGAGTTTGACATTGACATTAAGTTGTTATTGACAATACATTTTTAGTATATTACTGTATATAATATAATATATGTTAAAATGTTTTGTTGCAAAGGGGGAAAAAAGGTATGCAGTCATTGTAACTGACGTAGGACTTAAGTATTTCCTTGTGTTTTTCTATTTTTGTTTTTCTTGTTTCTGCATTAGTAGCCAGGGACAGTGATAGCTAATATGATTCCTCCGAGACACATGAAGTCACATAAAGTACACTTTTCTTTTTTTATCTGTTGCTCAAACATACATAGTAGAATGGTATAACCATCATCTCTGCCACACAGAGAGCATGGCCAGTTTTGGTCTCTAGACTTGCAGCATTGGATGACTATGAAGTTAACAATATTTAAACTCCTAATTTCTGACAGCAGAGAAACTACTTTTCTGTTTTGCTACTCATGCCTATAAACTTGCTGCGTTTAATTTAACAGCTTGTTTTTGGACAATAATTCAATTAAATTTTATTTGTATGGCGCTTTTATCAATTTCCATTGTTGCAAAGCAGCTTTACACAAAGAATTATTTAAGTTTGTATGGAATCAACATCGTCAGATCGACCCTGATGAGCAAGGAAGAAACCTTGAGAGGAACCGGACTCAACAGGGAACCCATCCTCATTTGGGTGAAACAGAAAGCAGGAATTTATCTGCATTCATATTTTATGTTAGGTGGCAGGCAGTTCAGTATAACATTTGATGTTAATTGATGTTAATCACTGTAAAAAAATAAATAAATAAAAAAACATTAATGTAAGATAAAAAAAACAGCAGCTGTGGTTGCCAGAACTTTACTGTAAAAAAATGTTATACTGTAAAAAAAAAAAACGGCAGCTGTAGTTGCCAGAAGTTTACCGTAAAAAAATATGGTAGCAATGTTTTTAGGTTATACAGGACTGCACTCATTTTACGAATTTTAATAATTCGTAATTAAAATAACAGGGTTTTTTTCAACCCTGGCGGTCCACTACAACTGTGCTTTCTACAAAAATGTTGACGTTGTTGGAGTGCAAGTCGTGCGGGGGACGTGGGGAAACTGAGGAAGTCCCACAAGGACAACGCTTGTGTAGCAAGCCACTAACACAGTAATATAGTGGTTAGCAATGTTGTTTTGCACCACCAGTGTCTGGGTTCGATTCCTGGCAAAGCTTGAAAAAAAATGTAATAAAATCCATAAAATATACAGTATAATGAGTGCAATCCTGTATAACAAATCCTGTGGCATCCAGGAAGTTATTGTAGGCTCAGGTAGACTTGTAGGAAATTCCAGGCCTGAATTATCACGCAACTGCAACCAAGTCAAGTCCTCAGAGAAACAGCTGTCAACATCAGTCGAGGCCAGAACTGTCTTCATGGTAGAGTGAAACTGTGCCAGACACCGGACACATCCCAAAGAGACACACGGAGCATCCATGTGACGAGATCTCGAACCAGAAGCCGGGCATCAGGATGAGTCAGGCAGGTCCAGAGGAACGACATGTGTAGCTTGACAGAGAGAGGAAAAGAGAGAGAAGGAAGGGAGAGCAGAAGAGGAGAGAACAGAAAATAAGGAGAGATGGCAGTTAGGTCTGGTCACAGTCAACATGTATAAGGTGAATGTATATTAGTGCAGAGTGCAAGCAGGGACTCCGGCAGGACTAACTATAACATCATAACTAAAAGGGAGGAGCCAGAAGGAAACACAAACATGAGGGGGAACTGAGATGTAAAGCAACCGATCACCTCACCGTCAACAAACCTGAGTGAACAATGAGAGTGGGGAGGACAGCATCTAAACATACCAGTTCACCAGAATACTCTACGTCCATGAGTCCCCCAGATCTGCTCCTTTACCTAAGGTTAATCTATTTACAAACATGCTGCGCTAAATAAATAGGTTTTTAGCCTAGACTTAAACACTGAGACTGTGTCTGAGTCCCGAACATTAATAGGAAGACTATTCCATAACTTTGGGGCTTTGTAAGAAAAAGCTCCGCCCCCTGCTGTAGTTTTAATAATACGTGGTACTGACAGGCAGCCTGCATTCTTTGATGGAAGTAGGCGTGGCGGATCGTAAGACACTAACAGTTCACTCAGATACTGTGGCGCGAGACCATTTAGTGCTTTAAATGTCAAAAGTAGTATCTTAAAATCGATGTGAAATTTCACAGGGAGCCAATGCAGTGTAGATAAGACAGGGGTGATGTGCTCGTATCTTCTGGTTTTAGTGAGGACTCTCGCTGCTGCATTCTGTACTAACTGAAGCTTGTTTATACACCTAGTTGAACAACCAGACAGTAAGGCGTTACAATAGTCCAACCTAAAGGTGATAAAAGCATCAACTAGTTTTTCTGCATCATTTAGTGACAATATATTCCTTAACTTAGCAATATTTCTGAGGCGAAAGATGCTATCCTGGTGATATTATATACATGAGCTTCAAATAAAAGACTAGAATCTATAATCACACCGAGGTCTTTTACTGTTGCACTAGATAGAACAGAAAGGCCATTTAAAGTTACAAAGTGATCAGAAAGGTTGTTTCTAGCTGCATGTGGTCCTATGACTAGAATTGCTGTCTTATCAGGATTATGCAGAGGGAAGTTAATTATGCATTGCTCAACTTTAGCAAGCTGGTTTTTCTCATCTGGTTTTCCTGAGATGTATAAGTATCAGCACAAGAGTATCGTCAGCATAACAATGAAAGCTAATACCATGCTTATGGATTATGTTGCCCAAAGGAAGCATGTAAAGGGGGGAAAAGCAGTGGGCCTAAAACCGAACCCTGTGGAACACCAAGCTCTACTAGAGAAGATGCAGAATAATTACCATTTAAATCTACATACTGATAATGATCAGTCAAATAGGATCGGAGCCAGGAGAGGGCTGTTCCCTTAATTCCTACTACATTTTCTAATCTGTGAAGGAAAATACTATGATCATTGTTGTCAAAAGCTGCACTGAGGTCGAGTAACACAAGCATAGTTACACAACTATGTGTCTGATCAGATTAGGTACATTAGGTAGTTCATGACATTTGTAACATTTCTCATTCATAGTGGCAGTTGTGAAAGGAAGGAAATGTGGGCATGGGGTGAAGTTGAGCTACTTATGCTACTTAGTATACACACAAGTCTATACCCCATTTATAGTGTACACTACTTTGCCAAAAGGCCTCCTCCTGATTAGTAGACAGTCATTTTACATGCACTATTGATATCATAGCATCAAACATACATCTATATAATCTCTATTCACAAACAATGGTAATCGAAAAGATCATACAGAAATGCTCAAGAACTTGCCATGGGATATCACATTCCCATGAAGCCAGTTAATCAAAACTCAGCCCTGCAGGAGTTGTGCCATTTATTTTCATCAGACAAAGGACTGATAAATCAGAAAGCAGGTCTGTGAATCAGGAGCAAGCAGATTTTTGTCTAATATGTATAATTTTTTCACTGGATGAGCACTTTCAAAGACCACAGGAATAAAATCGTCTTTCTTTGCAGACATATGAACTTAAACTTACATTTTATTTATAGATTTTAATGTTACCAAATACCTAATTTAATAATAGTAACTACAGAATAATGTTTTATTCAATTGCTTTAGATTATCATTTCTGAATTGGAAACAAGTTATTTTTGGAAACACTTACAAAATAGATTTTTTTTTCTTGAATCAGCTTTACTTGAAAAAAAATCTTTGCCTGTGGTCACCCCTATGGCTTGTGCACCTTTTCCTACCATACTTTCCCCTTCCAGGCAATTTTCAATGAATATGCTTTGAAACAGCATTCTGGAAAGAGCTAGCCCTTTCAGTGATTGTCAAGTCAAGTTTTCCTGTTTTGTGTACAGAACTACGCAGAGAGTGTAATATATGATTAATATTTTACTCAAACTCAAAATAAAAAAATTGAGATACTAGACTTTTGATTCATGAGGTATGTAAACGTTTTAATCAGCTAAATTAAAACAAAAAGCCATGAAATATTCCACTACATATGTAATAAAACTCTGAAGTCTGTACGATGAAAATATTTGCAAAAAAATAATTTCGAAGGATGTAAGATCAGTAATACATCACATCAAGGTGGCTTTTGGAATTTTTGATGTCTGTTTATCTGTTTGTTTGTGCAGGCATCATGTAGTACATCATGTTTTCACAGGTGTATTTGGCCGAGTTAACATACAGTATTGGCTTCGTTTCCCAAAAACATCATTTGAAATATGAATATCTGAGTAATTACATGTCCTAGGCAATGTTAATATGTTTTGAATAAACATATTAAACATATTAAAAATAAAATAGGCTTCATGTTGAAAAATAAAATATTTATTTATCAAAATTCCAATTACGTATTTAAACAGATATAGATTTTAGAGGTGATTTCACAACGCTGATTTTACAAAGTTCATCTAGCCTTGTAGGAAGAGGGGAACTAAAAACCAGATCTGTCACATACCCTCTAGAAAGAAATCACAAAATTTCAAATCAGGTGAACGTGATGGCCATTTTAACAGCACAGTGTCATTATTACTGTAAAATAAAATATTAAACTTTTTCATTTTTATTAAAGTTTTTACACACCTTTGAGATAATTTACAAAATTTGAGATCATTTGGGTGAGAATTGGCTATGTTGTTAGACATAGAAATTATTTTAAATTTTTGTCACACCTTGAATATATACTGTATATACACATTATTATTATTATATATTATTAGAGCTGTGATGATGTAAACCTGATCTAGAATAAATGGGTTGTTGTTATAAGCTTGTAGTTAAAATTAATATTGAATGATGATGCCAGGGATTTTTTTTTTTTTGCCAGCCACCTTTATAAGGATTCATTTAAGTTTCATTTTGAATTGTTTTTGTAAGCCATTGTCTGTTTTTATAAATGCTGCATAGACAAACTGTAATTGAACTAAATCCCTGGCCAAGAGCCAAGTGAACCACATTTTTAAATTTTTCAACGAAATATTTTGTATGTTGTCTCCGCAGGTACTGTATCTGATACAGTACAGTTTTTTAATAATAGCAAAAATGCAGCTTTGAAGTACTGACACAGTGACAGTGTCAGAAATGATAAATTAAACTTTGTTCTTACAGCACATCATGAACAGATCATGTACAGATTCTTACATTACCCCTACACACTCATTTAAAATAATCATATTTATTCATCCATTCTTTATATTAGATTATTTGAGTATACAAGCCTTTTTTTAACTCTGTGTTATATGCAGCATTTCATTAACACGGTGTACCCCTGTGTTTCGCACTCCTCAGGGCTACGTGCTGCAGACTGACAGGTGGCATGTTTACACAAATTGCCTCCATTCACTTTTTATATTTAGACATAAGTGTAGGGCAGAATTTTGCTTTAATTATTCCTTTATATTTTGCTACCTCCTCTAGAAGCAAATGCTCTCATCCTCTCTCCAGTTTCGGTTTCTTTTCAAAAATCATTGTCAGTCCTAAACAGCTCTATTATAGGGGCTTTAAACAGTTGTGATTGAAGCAGATTGATTAGGATAACTTCATGCGGCCAAGTCACACATCCTTGGTGTGTGTTGTGCCGCAGCTGTGAGAAAATATTTCTTTAACTCACATGATATGTCTGGGAGGAAGCACTTGTTAGCCCTCACACTCCTCAGTTGTAGCGCTGTCGCATGCTAGGGGAACTCTAACTACTACTTGCGAAATTACAGATTACCAAACTGGTACAAATCGTTCAATTTTTTTAAACTTACTTCTGTAAATGATTTTGAGACTATTTGTTTCAACTGTTGCTATTAGATTATCACCCAATTGTTTTCTGGACAATGGAGTCAACTTCCTAGTTCCTTTCCTAACTTCGTCCCTGTTTGTACAAATGTAAACACCACAAAATCCACATTTATGAGAATATGACCATATGTGTGGTGAAAAGTAGATGGGTTTAGTTCTATGAACCAGCAATTTATTTACAGAAATTTAAATTAAAAGTTACTGACTGACTGTGTGTTGACTGTTTCTTTTTATATATTTTTTTTTTAAAAAGTAGATGCATTATATATAAGATATAATACTATATACTGTACACTCACCTAAAGGATTATTAGGAACACCTGGTCAATTTCTCATTAATGCAATTATCTAATCAACCAATCACATGGCAGTTGCTTCAATG
>QMIH01002796.1:2048-17840 GCA_003987875.1 Clarias batrachus | reverse complement strand
CTACAATTTGCACGAGCTCACCAAAATTGGACAGTTGAAGACTGGAAAAATGTTGCCTGGTCTGATGAGTCTCGATTTCTGTTGAGACATTCAAATGGTAGAGTCAGAATTTGGCGTAAACAGAATGAGAACATGGATCCATCATGCCTTGTTACCACTGTGCAGGGTGGTGGTGGTGTAATGGTGTGGGGGATCTTTTCTTGGCACACTTTACTTTAGTGCCAATTGGGCATGGTTTAAATGCCACGGCCTACCTGAGCATTGTTTCTGACCATGTCCATCCCTTTATGACCATCATGTACCCATCTTCTGATGGCTACTTCCAGCAGGATAATACACCATGGCACAAAGCTTTCAAATTGGTTCATTTCAAATTGGTATCTTGAACATGACAATGAGTTCACTGTACTAAAATGGCYCCCACAGTCACCAGATCTCAACCCAATAGAGCATCTTTGGGATGTGGTGGATCGGGAGCTTCGTGCTCTGGATGTGCATCTCACAAATCTCCATCAACTGCAAGATGCTATCCTATCAATATGGGCCAACGTTTCTAAAGAATGCTTTCAGCACCTTGTTGAATCAATGCCACGTAGAATTAAGGCAGTTCTGAAGGCAAAAGGGGGTCAAACACCATATTAGTATGGTGTTCCTAATAATCCTTTAGGTGAGTGTATAAGACTGCTTAAAAACCTATTTGACTCACAACAGTGCTACAGAAAACAGATTAAATCAGTCCAAAAATTTACGTTTCTAGTCTAAAGCGATGCTAATAATTGTAATTGTTACGCCCCGGTCTAGGTCGGGCCGTAACAGGAATGAAAAAGAAAAGAAAAAAAAGGAAAAAGGAGGTGAGACCAAAAGTGCGTTTGCTTAGTGTTTATTTAYAAACAGWGAACAAGYAAATCCCCRAAMGGTGGCTGTGAGCTTCAGAAGCCGACAAGGCCAAAACAATAAACAAAATGCCCTCTACCTAATGCCCTCTAAACTTCAAAGTGTTGAAGTGCAAGCAAAAGCGCAAGGGCTTCCTTCTTGATAGTGCTGTAATTTAACTGGTGACGGTTAAACTTATGAGAAAAGTAACTTACAGGATGATCTATACCATCTGCATCATCCTGAATCAAGACAGCACCAGCACTCGTACCACTGGCATCCACTTCAAGTTTGATAAGGTCTGGAAGTTTGAAAGGTCTGGAAAAATTAGGAGCAAAAAGGACAGGTGCACTACACAAAAGCGATTTAGCAGACTCAAATGCTGCTTCACAACTAGAAGACCACACAAAAGGGACAGAGTTACAGAGGAGAGATGTAAGAGGCAAAACCACATCAGAGAAATTTCTGCAAAAGATTCTGTTATAGCCTGCCATACTGAGAAAACGTCGAAGAACTCTTCTCGTTTTTGGTGCCGGAAAATGCAACAATTGCCTTAACTTTGGCATCTAGTGGATGAACTGTACCTTGTCCCACCTGTTTACCAAGGTACGTAACAGTGGCATGATCAAACTCACATTTTGCTAGGTTAATGTTAAAGAAGCTTTCTGAAGGCGTGAAAATACACCGTTTAAGGTAAGAACATGTGCATCCCAAGTATCAGAGAATACTACCACATCATCAAGGTAGGCGCAGGAGGAATAATCTGGTTAGGCTTCCCTGCAATTTGACAAACATGACAGGATCGACAGTACTTAACAACATCAGACTTCATGGCAGGCCAAAAGAAGTGATTTAAAATGYGGWGGTGGGTCTTCCTTACRCCAAGGTGACCAGCGAGATCATGGTCATGGGCAATACGCAAAACTTGTGTTCTATATGGTTTTGGAACCACAACTTGAAAAACAGCCCTTGACTCATCCTTAACATCAGAGGCTGACCACTTTCGCATTAAAACATCATCATAGAAATATGCCATTGAGTGTAGAGGTAACTCAGCACTATCTACAGCTGTAGCAATACAACGAGAGAGAGAGACGCATCAGATTTCTGAGCAGCAACGAACTGCTCTCGTCCAATGCCACATGTAGCATGTAACATCTGCACCACAACTAGACTGGTCAGACAAAGGCTAGACACCTTCCAAAATAAATGACTGAGCAGCACCGGTGTCTCTCAGAATACGTAGTGATTTAGGCTCAGAATCTGTGTCCGAAAGCGAAACCATTCCACTCAAGATAAAAGGATCAAAAGCAGCGTCCACTGATGAAAATGAATCTAAACTTTCAGCTGGCTGCGGTGGTACGTGAACTAAAGCCACACTCTTAGTGTTCTGTGCTTTACGACGGTTCGTACGAGCTAATACAGGACAGGTAGCGATGAGATGTCCAGATTCATGACAGTAGAAACATTCACGGTACTCACTACCATTCTTAGACGGGCTAGCGGAAACTTTAGGGCTACGATAAGTAATATCACGATGAGGAGGCGGAAACACAGTTTTTCGAGTGAGCACGAACTCATCAGCCAAAATGGCAGCATCAGCGAGCAACGAGACTTTTTGTTCATTCAAATAAACAACGATTTTGTCCGAAATACAATCTATAAACTCTTTTAACAGTAGCATTTCTTTTAACTGATCAAAAGTGGTGACTTTACTGGCTGCACACCACTTGTCAAACAAAACGCCTTTTTCACGAGCAAATTCTACAAATGTTTGGCTGGCAGATTTGGCATTTTTTACGAAATTTCTGCTGGTAGGCCTCAGGGACAAGCTCATAAGCACGTAAAACAGCACTTTTAACAGTATCATAGTCCAAACTCTGCTCTAAAGTTAAAGCAGAACACACTTCCTGTGCCTTCCCAACAAACTTGCATTGCAATAGAAGAGACCAGATGCTTCTAGGCCACTGTAAGGTGGCTGCGATGCGCTCAAACACACTTTCCCTGAACATAGGCACCAAGGAATGTGCTTACTAACATCAAAGCCAGATGAACTTACAGCTGAAGATCCACTGAGTGCAGGTGACAGTTCACGGGCTTGTACAGAGGTTGCAGGTGCAGGATGCAGTACAGGTGATGATGCACGAACAGGAGACAGAGGGCCACGAACAAGAGAATCTGAAGGAGTCTTATTCCTTAGTGCCAACTCCAATTCCTTTAATTTAATTTCCCTCTGAAACTCGAGTTCCACCATGCGAAATTGAAGAGCAGTTGTGCTTCATAATGCTGACGGGCTAACTCAAGGTCCAATTGCTTCAATTGCAGCGCGAGCTTTGGGTCATTCAGTGGTGACTCTACTACCGCGGGATCTATGCGTGCAGGGTCCTTGGGTTCAACCACAGCCTCCACTGTAGCTGAATCCTAGTTTGCAACACCCGCCTCGGTAGGAACGATGAGAACGCCCTGTTTCATTAGCTCCATCTGAAGCATTTGTTTGATGTCGCGCTTATTTGCGCTCGGTGGGACCGAGATGCTGTAAAAGTCAGCAAGCAGCAACAAGTCATCCTTCCTACACCTTTCAAACTGCTCCACTGAAGGACAAATAACGAACTGGTCGAAATGAAATTTTGTAGCCATCTCTAAGAAAAAAACAACTAAACACTCCCCTACCACAAAGACAAATGTCACCAGCCAAACACAAGTGCACTGAAACAAACGGTACAGAGTGAGAAAAAGCAACGGACGAGCCTCCAATTCTGTTACGCCCCGGTCTAGGTCAGGCCGTAACAGGAATGACAAAGAAAAGAAGAAAAAAGGAGGAAAAAGGGGGTGAGACCAAAAGTGCGTTTGCTTAGTGTTTATTTACAAACAGAGAACAAGCAAATCCCCAAAAGGTGGCTGTGAGCTTCAGAGGCCGACAAGGCCAAAACAATAAACAAAATGCCCTCTAACTAGTACCAAAGTGAAATAACTAACCTGCACCAAAACTAAAGAAAAAGAAATACAAAAGTTCTTCACTTACTCCCTTGCTAACCACAAACCAAGAGAAAACAGGGTGTAAACAAAATGGCGTTGACTCCCTACTAAGCCACCAATTACACAACTATGTACAAATATATACAAAACGTATTTACAATCGGGCAACCAGAACCAAAGAAGGGCAAACACAAAAACAAAGTCAGAAACGTAGCAGAAGGTCATACACAATATAATTTTACGGATAATCATGAGAAAAACAGTAAACAAAGACACAGTCTGAAGAACTGTGGTCGGAAGGCCTTAAGTAGGCCTCTGGGTCTACTGAACACCCAATCATCCGGCAGGAGGCGGGACCAACAAAGGACAGGCAGGGCAGCAACCAATAGATTGCAGGCACACTGAAAAGGGTGGGACCTGCAACAACAAGAGAAGATACGCCCCCATCCATCCACCAGCAGAGACATAGCAGAAACTAAGCACACATAACCAGACACAAAACAAACAAACACAACATCGTAACATAATGGTGTAATGATTTAAGCACATTCAACCAGTTGATCATCTTTATGATTTATCCTGTGCAGTGGGGCAGGAGGCCTGGAGCCTATCCCATGAATCATAGGGCACAAAAGCAGACGCACACATTCAAACATTCAAACATACACATTCAAAAATCAAGTTAAGCACTGTGGGCAATTTGGAAATGCCAATCAGCCTACAACATGTATCTTTGGAATGTGGGCAGAAACCGGAATCCCCAAAGGAAACCAATCATGCATGGGCAGAACATGCAAATAACCGTTCACTAAGTCATAGTGTCACACCAAAAGCTAAAATAATTATTAACAAAAATATATATAAAAAAAAGAGAGAGATTCAATCAGTACACAAAGTCAAGTGTAAAATCTAACACTTTGCAATCAATTGTAATGATAGTTGAAATTAGAAAGTAGGTGATAAAAATACACTTGACGAACACTTAAAAACCTAAGCAGTAACCTACCCACTCAAAATCACATGCACACTTACATCGGTGCAAATTCTTAGAAAAATAGATGGAAAGTTGGGGCCTTATGGGGGAAATTTTGCATAAGTTTGAATTTAGGTCATCATGCATAAATTCATGATGAATTACAACCGATGCTTTAAAGTTCTTTTAACTTATTTGTCTGCCAACTGCATTTTGTGATATTCATTTTGATGCCATTTTCCCCACCACACCCTGTGCTTTTATGTAGTTATGAAGACAGTTTCTAATAAAAACACATACCAGGAAGTGGTTTTTGTAGCTACACTTTTTCACACCCGGAAGGCTGTGTGTCAGCGGCAGTAAGAGGAAGTGGGGGCAAAGAGGAACGACTCCCAGTATTAAGTTTACTTCAGACAAAGGCTACAGTACATCACTGTACATTCATTAACATAACATTATGACCACCTGCCTAATACTGAGTAGGTCCCCCCTTCTGCAACCAAAGGATGCAGCTTCAGACACCATTCTATCAGAACCAGCATTAACCTTTTCCTCAGTTTGAACCACAGTAGCTCTCCTATTGGATAAATCTACATGCTCTAGCCTTTACTACCCATGTGCATCAATGTGCCATGGTCCTATCACCAGTTCACCGGTTTTCCTTAATTTGATCACATTTGGTATGTCCTGACCACTACAGCCTGAAAACATTCCACAAGAGCTGCTGTTATGGAGCTTCTCAGGCCCATCACAACTTAGCCCTTGTCACAGAAGTTGCAGTTACAATATCTCATTACAGTGCAGCTGGAATTGTGTGGGATATATCAAGTAGCCCTTCGATCCTGAATACAGGATAAAGCGGTAAAGATGATGAGTGAGTGATTGAGTGAGTTATATCAAGTAGCAAGTGAACAGTTTCTATCTGAAGTTGATATGTTGGAAGCAGAAAAAATGGGCAAGCATAAGGACTTGAGTGATTTTGACAATGGCCAAATTGTAATTTCTAAATGTTTGGATCAGAGCAATTCCACAACTGCAGCCCTTGTGGGAGTGTTCAGGTACTTGAGCTACACCTATTGTTAGCATTTGTAACATCCAACCATGTAGTCTCCATCAACAAACCATGGCAATTGTATGAATTGCAAAGAAGAGATCACAGACCTTTGCAGTGTGGAATCATCAAGCATGATGATGATAGAGGGCTGCGCTGACCTTGGACCTGATAAAACACAGTGGACCAACACCAGCAGATGACATGTCTCCCCAAACCACCACTGACTGCAAACTTTACACTGTACTTCAAGCAATTTGGATTCTGTGCCTCTCCTCTTTTCCTCCAGACTCTGGGACCTTTGATTTTTGTCCTTAGCCCATTTAAGACAGCTCTGATGTTGTCTCTGGTTCAAGAGTGGCTTGACACAAGGGATGTGATAGTTGTAGCCCGTGTCCTGGATATGTCTGTGCGTGGTGGCTCTTAAAGCACTGACTCCAGCTGCTGTCCACTGCTTGTGAATCTCCGTTATCTCCGTTACTTGTGTACCTTTTTCAATCACATTTTTTCCTTCCATTCAACTTTCCATTAATGTGCTTTTTGAACTGAATTAATTTGTCACTTTTTTGTGAATCGAATTACTAAAATAAATCAACTTTTTGATGATATTCTAATTTATTGAGATACACCTATATATATAAGGCAGGATTGGTGCATCCCTAACGAAGAATTAGGTGAAGTATTAAGTTAAAAAAGGTGAGTATGAGGTGTATATATGTGCATTTTAGAGAGAGAGAGAGAGAGAAAAAGAGAGCGAGAGAAAGAGAGAGAGAGAGAGAGAGAGAGAGAGAGAGAGAGAGAAGGCACATGCATAGAGTGATTTGTAAATAATAATAATCAACATCATCATCATTATCATCATCTTACCCAAAATGGTGTCCCAGAATAAACCAAAATTTGCAGAAGAGCTTCTAGTAAAGATATCCGAAATAATTAAGAAATCAGTGGTGGAAATGTAAAAGAAGTTCACCAAAGGCCAAAACGTTGACAGAAAAGGCATCGTCTGGGGTCACTACCAGAGATTGACCTCTTCTCTCTTTTCTCTCTCTATGTCTTGTCTTGCTTCTTTGTTTCTTAAATAAATTCCAGTAAAAGGGAAAAAGAAGTAGCATATCTCCTTAGTCTTTTTGGGTCTATTTTGTCTCTCATGTCTGTTACTTGTTCATTTACCATAGAATAAGAAAAAATGACCTTGGTAAGCCTTTACTTACTGTAATAGCCTAACTGTAATAATCCTTTGGATAAAAAAGATTAAATCAGTCCACAAAATCGAGTGTGAGGTCTAACATCTGCCTATTAATTTTAATGGTAAATGTAATTAGTGATATAACTTGTTATACTCTACAGTGCTTTGGCAGACCTCTGCAAAATTCAGGCAAGTGCCTAATGGGCCCAATTCATATTTGCACTCTTGTAAACTTATTTAAAAGAGCATTTTAAGAGGTTACAAGGGGTTAAAGTAGTGTTCTGTAGTGATATGCATTAATTGATTTTATGCTGAACTTTTTTTTTTTATCAATAGCCACTCCCAATCACAGCCCAACCAATGTGTGGTATGTATGTATATATACAGAGCAAAACGTCTGTTCACCCACTATCTGCTTAATGTTCAGCTACTTGAGCTATAACCTTTGCTAACTTTTTCTCTTGCGAGGAAAGTATACAGTATAGTGCAAAAGTATACAGGCATGTAGCCTCCATCAAAAGTCAATGGCAATGAGTGGATTACACTTAGAAGTTCAAAGACCTTTTTAATGTGGAATCATCACAGCATGAGACACTATATTTCCAACATGACAGCTCATGCACTTTCACTCCTGCTAAAACCCCAACCGAAATTTCACAATGGAAATAAAAGCTTTGTTTCATCTACGCTCATTGTAAGAGATAGCACTTAGACAACTATGAATAAACATGCCTACTATATGCATCTTAACTGTTTTTAATGCACCTTGATCAGAATTTCAAGGCCAAAAAATAAAAGAACACTAAAGAATAATAAATTGTAACCCATGTTGAGATAATTAATTAAAAAGCCTGTAGCCTTTTTAGTTCTAAAATTATCAGAATAATAATAATAGGAAAAAGCTTCCCACAATACCAAATCTACAAATCTGTTTACAATACACTGTATCTTTCAGCGTTTTCTTTTCATGAGGAAAAAATGTTAAATACTTAGCTGCATTTCAAAATAACAAGATGAGGAGTACAAATATTACAAAACTTGATTGCATAGACTAAATTGTAATGGTGTTTCTTAAAGCATGCAGTGTTAAGCCTATTTGAGCAAAACACAGAATTTCCTCCTCGCACATAAAAACCCATCATATGTTCAGCATACACTTCAAACATTCAGTCTGCAACCAAATTCTTAGTTTAACTGCAATAAGAAAGTGATTCAACTTTGAATCGACTCAGCTGCTGAAAAAATCAAGAGTTTTGAATGATTTTGAGTGCAACTGTATATGCTTTAAGGATTTGAACAGCATGTCACACCGACCAAGGAATAAACAATAAACTGATAAATAACCAAGAAATAGTTAGTTAGTGTTAGTTGGCTAAACTCTTAGTTAATAGTTTAGTTATTACAGAAATGTTTTACATGTTAATATGTTTAAAACAGTATTAACAGTTAGCAGACTAGCTAGATAAAATCTTAAGAGGTAAGCAAAATTATTTTATGACAACACATGCCATTTAAAGCAGATTTGATACAAAACAAAAAATCTAAATTGATTTGTTTTTAGAAAAATAAATGATTGATGATAACTTTAAATAAATTTTAACTTCTTCTTTTTGTCTTTCCATTATTCCCTTTCAGGGGTTGCCACAGAGAATCATCTGCCTCCATCAAACTGTGTCCTTTGCATCTTCTTCTCTCACACCAACTAACTTCATATCCTCTCTCAGCACATCCTTAAAACTCCTTTTTGGTCTTCCTCTAGACCTCCTGTCTGGCAGTTCCAACCTCAGCATCCTTCTACTGATATGCTCACAATCTCTCCTCTGAACATGTCCAAACCACCTCAATCGGCCTCTCTAACTTTATCTACAAAACATCTAACATGGTTCATCCCTCTGATGGACTCATTCTTGATCCTATCTATCCTTGTCACTCCTAAAGAGAACCTCAACTTCTCCAACTCTGCCTTCTGTCTTTTCTTCAGTGCCGCTGTCTCTAAGTCATAGAACATTGCTGGGGTCTCCATCAGCACCATCAAAGCAAATACGTCATCTGTAGTATTCTCTCTAGGCATTAAACCATATTGCTGCTCACAAATGCTCACCTCTGCCCTGAACCTAGCTTCCACTACTCTTTCCCAAAGCTTCATTGTATGGCTCATCAGGTCTATTGCCACAGATCTGCATCTCACCTTGTTCTTAATGATCAGCACTAATACACTTCTCCTCCAATCCTCTGAGATTCTTTCACTCTCCAAGATCTTGGTAAACAGACTAGTCAGAAACTCCACTGCCACGTCTCCTAAGCACTTCTATACGTCCACAGGTATGTCTTTAGGACCAACTGCCTTTCTACTCTTCATCATCTTTAATGCCCTCCTCACCTCACTCTTACTGATTTTTGCTACTTCCTGCTCCGCAACAGTGCCCTCTTCTACTCTTTGTTCTCTTTCATTTTCCTCATTCATCAACTTTTCAAAGTACACCTTCCATCTTCCCATCACCCTCCTGGCAGTCATACATTTCCATCTTTATCTTTAATCACTCTAACATGCTACACATCCGTCCCATCTCTATCTCTTAGTCTCGCCTCCACCTTTGCCTCCTTTGTATCTCTCCACCTATTCCTCCTTACTGTTCAGTCCAGCATACAAGTCCTCATATGCCCTTTGTTTGGCCTTTGCCACCACTACCTTCACCTTACGCTGCATCTCCCTGTACTCCTGTCTACAACCTTCAATCCTCTCACTGTCCCACTTCTTCTTAGCTAACCTCTTTCCCTGTATATACTCCTGGACTTATATTATATTATACTTATGAGCCAATATTTGGCGTGATGTTTCAAAATGTCTCACTTTTAACATTTGATATGTTATCTATATTCTATTCTAAATAAAATATTCAAATTTGAAACTTCCACTTCATTGCATTCTGTTTTATTCACAATTTGTACAGTGTCCCAACTTTTTTGGAATCAGGTTTGTATGTGTGGGGAGTGATGGCTAACTCACTTGATGAACAGAGCTGCATAGCATAAATTGCTAAAAAAAAATGTAATGCTGGTTATTACAGGAAAGTGTCAGAACCCAGCATATCACAGCCTGCTGCGTAGCATAAACTGAGCCAGAGTGCTCATGCTGCCCCCCACTCCATAGCTGAAAGCACCTTTAGCACAATCACATGCACACATACAAAGAGAGACAGCTACTGAAGAAACAAATGGCATGTCTGAATTTAAATAAACATTTTTATTGATAGCTTAGTTTTTTTTTTTTTTTTTGTCTTTTAAAAACTTATCATATGATTTTCAACAAGACTATTTTCCCCACCACAACGTTTCTACCAAACCCATGCGGCAACACTTCCGTTTTAGATCTCTGTAGGCTCTGCTTGAGTAGTGTGTGTGTTTTGGGTGTGGGGGGGGGTATACAGGAACTGCTGATGGTCAAGTGTTTCAGACAAAGGCACTGACTTAACAGCAGTACATATAAGGGGAAAATACCTGAGCACCTAGCTTTTGATGATTAGTGTTCAGCTACTTGAACTGCACCATTTTGCTAACAGGTGCCATTAAATTAAGCCATTTAGGCTTCATGAAACAACAACAACATGAATTCCACTGTAGAGCAGTGACTTTTTTTCATGTGGAATTATCACAGCGTGAAACCACATCTGCAGCAAGACAGCTCATAGACCTTCACACCTGCTAGAGCACCCGCGGAAAGTTCACAACGGAAATAAAAACCCTTTGGTTCACCTAGAATTTTTACACACACAATGAAGAAACATGCCTACTGAACACATCTTAACTGACTTTTACAGCTATACAGCAGATTTTTTTTTTTTTTAAATAATCATGGAAAAAATTTCCGGGCCCATAAAAAAGGACACTAAAATGTAAACCTAGTTGAGATTTTTTATTAAAAAGCCTATAACCTAGCCTATGTGTCCAGTATCTGTGGTGACACTCTCGTGAAGAGTACCAAGATAATTGTCTCTTGCCTACAGTTAAGCATGGTGGTGGTAGTATCATGGTCCGGGGATGCATGAGTGCTGCTGGTACTGGAGGCTGTGGCCCATTGAGAGAAACATGGATTCCAGCATGTACTGTGACATTCTGAAGCAGAACTTCCAATGGCAGTTTAACATCCCGACCCCAAAAACACACCGCCAAGATCACAACTGCCTTAAAAGGAAACAAAGTGAAGGTGAAGAACTGGCCGTGTATGTCTCGAGACCTGAATCCTATTGAGCACCTGTAGGGTGTCCTCAAGCGAAGGGTGGCAAAGCGCCATGTGTCTACCATCCAGCGGCTCTGTGATATCATTATGGAGGAGTGGAAGAGGATCCCACAAATTTGTATGGTTCTACCAAGCTGACAAACACGTGAACATGATGAATAGGATATGTGACTTTGCATGGTTCATTTTCTTAGGGTGTGCTCACTTTTGTTGCCAGCAATTTTGACGATAAAGTCCACATGTTGAGTTATTTTTAGAGGACAGTAAATATATACTGTTATACAAGCTGCACATTGACTAATCTAAAATACATCCAAGTTTCATTTCTATAGTATTGTCCCTTGAAAAGATATATTATAATGTTTGCTGAAATTAGAGGGGTGTACTCACTTTTGTGACGTACTGTATTGCATGTATAGTTTCAATACACAACAGTAGTTTATTAGTATGTATTTAAAGGATACTGATTCAATCATACAAAAACTTAACAAGACCAAAGAAATAGTTTTGTTTTTAAAAAAGAAATATTTATGATCAATAATTTATCAAATCTTTTCAAGTTTTGGGAAAAATGACCATGATTTCAGCCTGCCTTACAACACAACGATATTGCTACAAGACAATATTTTAAAGATAAACATTCTCACTATCAATATTTGCTCCTCAATAGAAGTACCTTAAACTTCCTAAAGGGAACTCAAAGAGTTTACTATACAATTAGAAGTTATTGCTTTACCTGAAGATGTATACAGGTTTTCTGCCTTCTGTAAGTAGACCTCTGCTAATACGGAAGAAACCAGAGTAATCCTTACCCAGCCTGAATACGGGATACGTATAGAGTGACTATTATCAACTGTTACATTGAGGCGAGTCATTGTACAGTGCAATGGCAAACGATAATTATTTCCTGAACCATTCGTGACCACAAAGCTGAATAAGTCCTGCAAGTGATCATCTTGCCTCCATCGCGGGCACTGATACTGCTCCCAAAGCCGACGACACTATAAATGGCACTAGCCACCACAGGCGGAGGAAAGATCCTAAATCCTGCAAAAACACAATCCCCTGTATATATTGAAGGATGTGAGCTTCCTCAGGGAATAGACAGGAACAGTCTGTGTACACTGTCGGAACTCCGGCCCAACCTGCTGTTCAAGTTAAAATCCAATCAAACTCCATGTTTCAGAAAACCTTCAGAAAAAATCCTGACCTTCTCCTGCTTTGCACATCACTGCAAAACAATAGGGTGGGGGGAAAGGAAAGGAAAGAAAAAAAAAAAAAAACAGGAGCTGCTCATCATGTTCAAGTGCTTCAGACAAAGGATGCATCTGAACTGTTTTAAAAGACTTTTAAAGCTATACCAGTAGATTAAAAAAAATGAAAGAAAAACAACAAATGATACAAAATTGTAAACCAAGTTGAGATCTTTTATTAAAAAGCCTTTAACAATTTTAGTTCTAAAATTATAAACATAAAAACGTCACACAAATCTACAAATCTTTTTACAACACACTGTAGTTTTCAGGGTTTTCTTTTTTTTGGATGGGGGGGGGGGGCTTAGCTTCATTTCAAAAGAACAAGGTGAGGAGTACAAATGTTACAAAACTTCATTACCTATGTGCATGCATTAGGCCTAAAGAACTTGATGTAAAAACAAAATACATGAAACAAAACTTTCAGCCTCCCATAACGTTGAAGATTTTCTTTATTAAAAAAATGAGGAAGATTAGATTATGTACAAAAGGGGAAGAGAAACATTTACAGCTGCCAAAAACATAAAAGTGTAACATGTGCTGAAGGCTGTGGGCGTCACTTCGTGAGACACGTAAAGGGATTTTTTCTGAATATAAGGCAAATGATGTGTAACTTTGTGCTCCTACAGTATGTGGGTGAAGGTGCACTCCCTCACACACCACTACGCAACGGATATGAAAGTAGGTGTGGTCGGACTGCAATGAGATGTTCTGTGAGCCAGTTTTGAGTTGTAGTGTTGCATCAGAACGCTGTGAAATTACCCAGAATACTTTCCTTCCTTCCTCTGGAGCTGGTACATGAACTCTTTCTTTTTAACAGAAATACGACAAACATTTAAAAGGCCCCTTTATCATTTTCTTGAGTTTAAAAAAAAAAAAACACATGAGAAAATGAATTGTGCACTCCAGTAACAATCATTAGAAATGAAAGCTAAACGCAGTCCTGTTAGCATGATCTGGCTTGCATATTGCTAACACAGTAGCAACGTTAGCATGTGGGAGGCGAACTAGTGAACACATTCAAAGACATTTTAGAGCCCTTGTGATTTGGGTTCATATTTACAGAGATTATTAAAATATGGAGTGTTTCCAGCACAAAAAGGTAAACATGAAGTAAACACATTGAATGTAAATCTGTAGAAAGTATAAATGATGTAAAGCACAGTAGAGAGATGTTTAATGACAGTAGTGTAAGGCGGCTGTGATTTGCTGGTTTTGCTAATTGAGGTCTACAAAGCCGCCAGCAACTGAGCCTGATGAATTCTTTCCAACATGGTGTGTGACTCAATAGTGTTTCTTCCTGGATAAACTTATTGTATTCGGCTTTGGTGCAGGTTTCATTTCCCCCTCTAAGATCTGTACACGTCTGATCCTTTGCTGTGAGATGAACACGGATCCATAACACGCTTAAATGCTGGTTGAATCATTTTTAACCTGTTAAATGACTCAATTCTAACGGCGCTTCTTAAAACATGAACGGTTTAGTATTTTCCTCCTCGCACATCAGAACATCATACATACAGTATACACTTCAAACATACATCAAATAAACTCCAAGTTTCAGAGCAGTATGGGTGTGGCTCGACTTGGCTGCTGGAAGTGAAACAAACGTCAGGATAAATTTAATCTAGATGTGGCTTACCGAGCCAAAACATAGAGCTATAGCGCCACAGAAACATGTGTCTTGGATATTTGGACCATCAAGCACAAGGAATTATTATTAAATAATTATTGAATCAACAGGTCCGTGCTCTGAGTGTTCAGGAGATTGTTGGCTTTTTCTTGACCAATGAACAAAAGAGGTTTATGACGGCATTTCAATACTAAATGCTATTTTTTGTGGTATAATAACGTGTGTGGGGTAAATCCTCAAACCCCCTGTAACTCAAATGCAAATGGATGCGTCATATCTCGACCCGTTAGTGTTCATGTACTTTTTTGGAAAAACAAAAGAAGCGGAACTGCATTTGACACATGACTCCGCCACGTCAGCTTCCGCTTAACAAGAATTAACTGTCTGTGGGTGAGGTGACATGTCAAAGTTTCACAACCTTCTTTACTTCTCCTAAATGGCCTCAGCACCRCATGGTGACACTGACCCTACTGGGATGTAGAAACGAAAATGCTGACAGTCTTTAAGTTTGAAATGCATAACAATTCTTCAGTCCAAACCATCTACATTTATTTATTTAAAATAAAAAACATTTTTAAAAAAGGCTCAGCGATGTATAAAATAACGTTGAAAAAGAAGTGGTTCTTTCCCTCTCAATCACCGAGCCCCGTTCCACTTCTCTCCCGCTCCTCTCTGTACCTCTTTCTACACGGACGTCTCAGACTGCAACCTCATAACGAACTTGTGACTCTTGGGGTCGATGAACTCCTCTCCCAGTGTCAGGAAAGGAAGTGCCGTTACCGTAACGACAAGGGAGAAGTCTAGGCGTCGAAGCGAGAACACGAGGCCCTGACGCAGCGCCGAGGTCACGGGCTCCTCGCTGACGAGCGTCCACTGGCGCCCCCTGCTGCCGTTCTCCCGCTGGTACTGCATGGTGGGCCCGGCTGCCAGGTAACGCTCCAAGAAGGCCTGAAGAGCAACAAGATGAAATGGTAAGATTTTTGACAAGTATTATGACAATTTGACTAGTGACCTTAAACAATAAATATTAACCACTTTATTCAGTCTACATGCAGAATGTTCAGAGTCAGACTAACGCTATAATTGACACGCTTTAATAACAGAACTGAAACAGATGAGAGTCTCAGCAAAGCATTTTTGTAATAAAACCCCACACGCATTGACTTACTTGCCAAAAAAGATTTGACATTTTTAAAATTGCTTGCTATTGCTTTAGGKCTTGGTCTTGACCTGCATGATAAGCAAAACCGTAACATTGTGCTGAACTTACAGAAAATGGAACCAAGATTGTGGAAGTGGTGCAAAACCATAACTGGCTGATTTGAGCACTTACTTGCTCCACAGTAATATTCACCATTCAGTCACGTGAGCTGCTTCTCTGTTTATATTTGAATACATTTTATTTAAATAATGCTTGCTGTGATTGCAAAAGGGTGTTGATCTCGACTCACTTTGGGTGTCATGTTGTGCGTGATGCAGAACTGCAGGTGTGAGATGATGCTCTCCATGCTGTGGTAAGGCTGCTGGCGTGTGGTTCGCAGGTACTTCTGCATGGCGCGTGCCATCGGAGCGAAGATGGCCTGGGCGGCTTCGCGGGGGTCCATCACCTC
>QMIH01002794.1:4996-53236 GCA_003987875.1 Clarias batrachus | reverse complement strand
GATGAAGGTGCAGGAACGGTTATAAAATTTCTTACAAGAGAAGTAATACCTAGRTTTGGAATTCCATYARAGATCAGTTCAGATAATGGRTCAGCGTTCATTCAGAAAACTGTAAAGCAGGTACTGCAGCAGTTGAGAATAAAGCAAAGATTTGGGTGTGTCTATCATCCACAGTCCCAGGGGATGGTAGAAAGAATAAATGGTACTCTCAAAACCAAGCTTAACAAGATCTGTGCTAGTACAAAACTTAACTGGGTTGATGCTTTGCCCCTTGCACTAATGAGTTATCGCATGCAAACTAACAGAAATACACACTTAACCCCGCAYGAAATGCTTACGGGTCGACCCATGCCTGTGCCATTCTGTAGAGATCCRTACAAVGKTCCACCACTAGAACAATTACAAGTGGAACTCAGATCGTATATGAAGAAACTAACTGCAATACATAAAGCAATCTATGTGCAGGAAAAAAGCAAGGAGAAGGAGGAGGAAAAAGATGCTCTGTGTCCCATCACTCCAGGAGACCAGGTCTACCTACGCGTGTTCAGAAGAAAGTGGCATGAACCCAGGAGAGAAGGGCCCTACAAAGTTGTAGCAGCCACTCCAACAGCGGTCCAAGTGGAAGGCAAAACCACATGGTATCATTTAAACCATTGCACAAGAGTCCCTAAAGTAAGTAAGGGAGAAGGTGCAGAAGAGGACCCACCGCCAGACAGTGATAACATACAAGGTCTTGCAATCTGTGTGAAAGATGGAGAAAATAAAGTGGATAACATACATAATGATMATTATATTCCAGGTATTAAATCAAGCTGTGGTCAGCTCACCTCTACTCAGCTCCAACCAGACTTCCCAAGAATCGACTTTACAGCAGTTAAATGTTAATCAAAGAGTACCTAATAATAAAATTGCTGATAGGAAAACAAAAGAGAAACTCCTAAGCATAGCACACAGTAATGAGTGGTATAGGTGGGCTGCCTACACAGCTCAGGAAAATAAATTGACTAGTTGTTTGATTTGCACCCCATCACCATTAAGGAAATTCATAGTAGTACCCAATCAGTATGACTTTAGACACTGTGCAAAATTTACTCAGCAGTTTTGTCATTTGCATGTTTTCAGGAGACCCCTGTGTCCAGCAGAATGTTTAGCAATCCTGAGTAGTCCAGATTACTTYAATAACTACCATACTCCCGAATGGGGAGAATGGTGCCAGCAGTTAGACGTAAGAATAGAAACTAAAAAGATAGAATTGCCTTCTGAGTATGAGATTGATTATACACTGGAGTATGAATGCTTTAATAAGACTACAAGAAATTACAGCATGGGGGAGTTTCAAGGTAATTGTATAAATGATGTGGCACCTAGACAGTGACTCTTTTCAGCGAACTGACGTTCATAAGAAAACTATACTTCATGCAACCGTAACTTTGCAAGAAAATATCACTATAACACATAACTGCATGAACCAAACATTGCTGTTTCCACTGAAGTTCCGTTATGATGACCAGACAATACCCGTAGCTGATTTCTTCTGGCTCTGTGGGGGAACACAGTTGAGGGCCACATTACCAAAGAGCTGGAATGGGGTTTGTGCTAGAGTGCGGATGATTCAGGAAATGTCAATAATGAATTGGGACATAGAACAACTGGCGGGGAGTAACTCAAACACTAACCACAGAGTAAAAAGGGGTTACCAAACTGATCCTAACGTGCACATTGATTCAATAAGGCAACCCAGAGGTATACCTGATGAATTTAAAGCAAGAGATGAGGTAAAATCAGGATTCGATTCTCTTTTCATATGGATAACACCTAATAAAAATGCTGAATGGATTAATTATATTTACTATAATCAACAAAGATTCATCAATTATACAGATAATGCATTAGCTGCCTTAGGAGAACAGGTGCATGCAACRAGCAAGATGACTTGGCAAAACAGGTTGGCATTAAATTGGTTGTTGGCTGAAAAAGGTGGTGTGTGCATCCTGTTTGGTGATCAATGTTGTACCTACATTCCTAATAATACAKCACCTGATGGGACTTTTACTGAGGCCATGAATCAACTAAAGAAYCTGAGACGTGAAGTAACTGAAAATGCTGGGAGAGATAATAAAATATGGGACTGGTTAGACCTAAAACTGGGAGCGTGGGCAGCATGGTTTGCTAAATTTGGTATGTTTTTGAGTTTTGCTGTAGCAATAGGAGGATTGTTATTCTGTTGTGTACTTCCTGTATTAAAATCTTTKGTCCTTAAMSCCACGGTTCAACAAATGGAGGTATTAAAATGGCAAGATGAGAGACCTCCCTCAATCAATGATAAAGACATTTACAGCTCTGARTGTGATTCACAAGAATCAGAAGAGGATTCTTGCACCTCGGACGAGGGCGAAGAAGATGATGAATGATGAGCCATGCCTTGAGTGAAAGCACTGGCCTGGCTTCTCCCCAAAAGGTGACCCTCTACGATGCGCAAAGTATCTGGGTTGAAGAATCTTATGTTACAAGACGGCTGTCTGGAATTATATCCACATTTAAAATTGTATTATGTTATGCATGTTCCAGTTTAGATTATATGATTTATCCAGTTAGTATTAACCCAAAAATCTCTGTATTAGTTTCATTTTCCTGTTATGTTATGTTGTTGTGTTATGAGAAGTACAAGGTCATGGAGGTCAAGTCTTTTACTCCTCCCTAGTCAAGTGTGGAAGGAGAGGTTTGGCTGACACTCCACTAGAGTGTAAATGCATCGGTTGGTCATTGATAAGAGTCCAGTGATTTAATTTAATCACCAGGTAGTGTAAGTAAGACTAATTCATGGATTTGCACTCTAGATAAAACAATTATTGTGGGACTTATAAGTCCCAGAGGGGGGGATGTGGAAGAATTTTTTATCTGATTTTATGTGACATACCTTACTTTTAAGAAATAAAAGATACCTCCGCTTGAAATAATGGGAGGCTTGCGTGAGAAGCCRAGCATATAGGYCTCTTGGAATGTGCCTATGTAGGAAATCCGATCTATACATTGAGGCACCTAGAAATGGGAAACTTAATGAAGCCCAGATGTTTTATGTAAAGTCAGCGTGGTCAAACTGGCCGCCTTTGTCTAGGATCAGTATTTAAGGAAGAACCTGTCAGGAGTCGGGGTGCGTTCTGCAGACCTCCCGACTTTATTGATCAACCAATAAAGTTGTAACCTTCTGAAATCAAAACCGGAGTCGTCAATTAATTTCCACGACACGGACAGATAGATGATTAAGTAATTAATTTTTTGTCCAGTTGAATCAAATTAACCCAAATTGTTAAAGATTTGATTCACCTCTGACCCACAGTTGAAACCCTACATTGTGATTGTTCTCACTGATATCTACAATATATTTCTGAGCAGTACCATTGTATCCACTTGCTATAAGGTCACCAGGATCATCCCTGTACCTAAACAAGTCTTCTGTGTCCTTAATGACCACCATCCTAATACACTCAAACCATCCATTATGAAATGCTCATCATGAGGAAAATTAAGACCCTGCTGCTGCCTCAATGGACCCTCAACAACCCTCCATCTGGCACTCACACACCTGCACTGTAAGGCCACTTGTATTCAAATGCAGTTCATTGTCAAATCACAGTTGACTGTGGTGGGTCTCATCAGCAAGTATGAGTCAGCATGCAGAGAGGAAGTTCAGCAGCAGATGGACGGCTGCAGAACCAACAACCTGTCTATGAACATAAGTATATTCTATGTCTAGGGTGAAATATCTTCCTGCGCTCTTTACATTTGACCTGTATATTGCGTTACATTGTCTTCATGTGAAACTTGTTCTTGGGTGGTTTTGTGTTTTTGCAATGGACACCATAACATACTAAAACATATAAAACCTAATTACATGATCAATACTGTGAGTGTAGGGATGCTTGTGTGATATGATGAGTGGTCTGAAGAATATCATTTTTACATTAGGTTCAACACAAAGAGGATCTGGTGAATTATTAAAAGTCAACTCAAAAGGTTCTTCTACCTTAGGAGATCCAGAGATTTATCTCAAAATCAAGTTTCCTCTTTCTAGCCCCCTCTTTATTCTCATGTTATTTTTCATTAACTTAATCAACATTGTTGAGTTACATTTCTTTTTCTAAATCTATCGTCTCCTCAATTCTGAAATCGCTTTCATTCTGTTCCTGTTTCCTGTATTTATTCCAAATGGAAAAAAGTGACATTTGAAATATTCACCCAAACAAATGTTTCCTCATTATTTAAGATTTTCTTTTATTTCTTTTACTCAGTGATTTATCCTCCCTCCCCTTATATTAGGGATCAGAGTGTTACAGCACTGCCCTATTACATGGAACAGAATGTTGTTTCCAATTTTCTCCATCTTTAATAATAACCATAAAGTGTTCCATGGTAAATATAATGTTTGTAATGTATTTCTACTCTTCTATTAGCACTTTGCCGAACATGGCATTTACTTTAATTGGTTTACACTTTATACATGATATAGCACAGTTTGTTTTCTTTATAAATGAGTTAATGTGTCTAATATGCTTTTATTCATACACTGAATCTCTTTCATGGTTCCATCATGTTCTGTTTCTGTTCTGTTTCAGTGCTGATTTTACTTCTTTCAGTGTCACATCCTCAAGGTGATTATGTAGAACTTAATTTTATATTTATTTGTTTATTTATATGTGTATGTCTGATTGAAATGAAGGCTGACACACTGTAGATTATTAGTCAAAGTTTGTCCATTTGTTTTTATCAGATTTTTTTCAGTTACTATTAAAGAAAGGAAGTCTGTTTAATTCAGTTATTTTTACTATTTTCTCTTAAACCTCTTTCTCATGTTCCTTTTTGAACTTCTCTTGAATTCTCAAACATTGTGTGGCTGCTGCTTTTCTTTGTTCTTTATAAAAGCAAGTGATCTAAAATGTATAGTACATTTAAATATATATAAACAAAACTATACTATAAAGGAGAAAAAAAAAATCTTTGTTTCCATGTAAATAAACATCAGAGTGTTGTTTCAAACTATGCTGTGTACCTCTGTACACTTAGGAACTATTTCAAATAATTTAAATTACATTTTATTTGCAAACTGCTTTTAAAATTGAACATAGTCAAAGAAAAGCTTTATGCTGTGTCAGGATTGGCATCTGGTGCAAGATGTGTGCCATGTTGATGTACAGATCAGATGGTTTGACCCCTTGATGGGAGCATCCAAAAACCACCAACATTAAATAAAAAATATTTTAAAAATAAATAAATAAAAAACAAAACCCTTCCCTAACTGAAGTCAAATAGTGCTAAGTGTGTTTAAAGGAACTCTAGTATGAGCATCATTACACTCAACTGTAACCTATCAACTGGTCAGATCTGAAAGCAAAGTGTTCTTAACAACAGCAGTAAATTGAAATAATATATTAAAACAAAAATGCCATCTGTGGATAGTGAGCTGTCAAAAATGTAAGAATTCAGTGTTACACAGGTGAGGGAATCTCTCTGACAATCTCTCTGACTAATGTATACTGGTGATCCTGCTTATTCCGCAGCTCTGGTCAGATCTGAAAGCAAAGTGTTCTTAGCAACAGCAGTAAATTGACATAAGTAAAGTACTCTTAATAAATATTTTACACAACTGTTTATGCTTCTTCTGTTATTATAACATAAGACTTGAAATAATAGATTTAAATATATATATATATCCATCTGTGGATAGTAAGGTGTCAAAAATGTAAGAGTTTAGTATTTATCAAAGAGACTCACTCTCCTGTAACACAAAGACTAGTGTATACTGATGATCCTGCTTATTCAGCAAAAATAAGTCACTCATCAATGAGGTCAAGAAGAACAAACACATTCTTAATACCATATTGATGACTTTTCATCCATATTTAGTATTGTGTTTCTGTGCTACTTGTGATCTGCAAGCTATGGATTGACTGTTGTGTATGAAGCAAATGTGTAGATTTAAGTATATTTGTGTATTTGCTGTGTAACAGAGACACCACGCCCAGTACTGAGTGTATCTCCACAGAGCTGGCTGACTGAAGGAGACTCAGTGACTCTAAACTGTGAGGTTACAAACTCCTCTACAGACTGGACATTCAGCTGGTACAGAGAGCGTCCCTACATGGACATTGATGTCCACATCACATATAAAAACAGCAGTAGAGGATCTCGAGGCTGCTACACTCTCAGTCCTGCGGCTCATAATCACACAGGAGTTTATAGCTGCAGTGCAGAGAGAGACGGACAGCAGGTTCAGACAGATCACAACAACTCACAGCCACTATGGATCACTGGTGAGGAAAAATGACAACAATACTGTGTTGAAATGATGAATGTGGATGTATAAATGAAATGTAAATATTTACACAGCATTGACTTAACATATGAAGAATAATATCTGTTTCTAATATTTGATTTTAAATCAGTTGGAAATTATTATTCTCATTCACATAGTACTGTTTATTTAGATGAGATGTAAATGTGTTCAGTGCAACAACAACAAATAAAAAATCGTAATAACACATGTGAATTATAATGTTGTGTGTTTAAGGTGAATCTCCTCCAGTCTCTCTGATCATCAATCCCAGCAGAACTCAACACTTTACTGGTGACTCTCTCTCACTGAGCTGTGAGGACCAGAGTCACTCTACCGGGTGGACAGTGAGACGATACACACACATTACAGGAGTTACAGATTGTTCACTGTTGGGATCAATTACAATATCTACATGTAAAATCAGCTCTCTCTCCACATCACACACTGGAGTTTACTGGTGTGAGACTAAATCTGGAGAAAACAGTAACCCTGTCAACATCACAGTGCATGGTGAGTCTTCATCTAGTGTGTTTATTGTTAAACAAGAAAGGAAATGTTGAATACAGAATATTCAGCTCTATGTTAACAACTGGGAGAACTGTTCAACAAAGAGACACTTGCATCAACTGGTTTATCTCAGTAATGTTTTAAAAGATGTTCTGAATGTTCTGTGATTGTAATTTTATCTGAACACAGGAAGTGAGTGTCACAGTCGAGTTTCTCTTATGAGCTGAATGAGTTACATTCGACTACAGTACATGTGAAATATTACACACAGGGTTTAGGTACCACAATGCCATGCAGAAACATAGTGAAGTAGAAAGTAAAGATCTTTGCTGTATGATGTAGAGGAGAAAAAGTTAAAAGTATCCTCTAATAAATCAATTCAAGTAAAGTACAGATACATGAAATATGAGCTTAAGTACAGTAAATATCAGGTACTTTTAAGACTTTTCCTCCTCGTTATTATTATCCTTTAGTAATGATGGCCAAATTAGGCTTCATGAAGCATTGATTTAAGAAATGGTTCCTTACATCTTACTCATTTAGCACACAGTTTACTAGCCTGGATTAACATGAATTAACCATTAAAACATGCATAAGAGAAGTTGTAGGTTTATTTGAAACATCCATTTTAAAATATTCCTCCCGCAGGATACTATTTCTTATTTCTATACAGGCTAAGGACTAATAACTGGTTTTTTAACATATTTTATTTTAACATATTTAACATAGTAACATATTTGTTTGAAATATGGATTCCTTGCAATTAATTTAAATCTGTTAATTATGAAAAATATTAGACTTAATCAGTTAAAGTATGAATTTAGTTCAAATGTCTGCAGAACAAGATCTAATTAGTTAAATTGTATGAGAATGATTTACATACAAATCTCGGCAAACGGAATCATTCAGAAGTGGAAATGAAGCTGTTCCACACTCCAGTCAGTAGAGGGCGACAACAGCAGCAGCAGCAGCCATATTTTCATCAGCATTTTACACTGGATTAAGCTGGATCATGACCTCATTGTAAGGTAAGTTAGATCTGCAGTCATCCTGCAGTCATATATCTAACAACAATGTAAATTAAGTAGTGACATTACAAGAAGAGGAATATCATGAATTGACAACTGTATTTATTGGCAAGCAACATGTGCAACACGTCAACTTAAA
This sequence comes from Clarias batrachus, assembly GCA_003987875.1. Lineage (NCBI taxonomy): Eukaryota > Metazoa > Chordata > Actinopteri > Siluriformes > Clariidae > Clarias > Clarias batrachus. The sequence continues at coordinate 45,231 of QMIH01002794.1, read as the reverse complement.
ACATAGCAGCCTGTGGTTGGTTAGTAATTGGGAACAGCTTAGAGCTTGACAAATACAACTTTCCTGTAGATTGTATAAAATAAAATAACAGACAAGTAGAATGTGAGTCGTCGGAAGTTCTGGAAGGTCTACAAGAACCCGCGAGAACATGTTTAATTTTTCATATTTAAACAATTAAACATGTTAAATTTTTCATGCGGAAAGATGGAAACGTAATCACAGCACCAAAACTCGGGTGAATCATGATGAACCGTACTTACGGCCATGGAGAGAAACCGCGTAGGGGAGATTGGGGAATTACTGCCAGCTGAGTGAGTGGCGCTATGCGAGTTGCTGAGCTCTCCCGCTCTCAGCGCTAGGCAACTTTGAAAACTGCTCGTTTTCCTTTACATGAATAACCTTCAAATGTCTGATGAGGTTCGTGGTGTTAAAAATGCTTTGGGTGCTTCCAACCTCGTGGAATTGTCTAGTTACACAGGTTGCAGACTGCTAATGTATTGTCTTTTTCTGACAACACGTAGAATTGCCAGACCGGTGAAGCCATTTTAGCAGCATGCTCTCATTTGCCTCACAAATGTGAAAAATATAAACTTATAGAATGTGAAATGTCTGTTTCTACATAAACTAATGAAAAGAAAATTTTAGATAATGTAATTTGTATGAAACATGAATATAGGTGGAGATGACGAGATGACATGATTACTTTCAGCACTACAGCTAAAAACAAAAAAAATCACAAATTTATCAATGAATTATTAAAATGGTCAGAGTCCGTCTTCTTGCTGATTTTCACAGACGCATTAATAATCATTAATCTACTTCTGCCGCTGCGCTCTGGAGAACTTTATGTGCACGGATGAGTGCTGATGTAGGAAATTAAAGAGGAGGATCACAATGCCGGCTCAACATCCCCGAGCCCAAACTAATTTAAACATATTTAAACTTCATTTAAATGAAATTTTTCAATTAACAAATATTGTAAGTGTGCCAGCTGCCACTGTCGTTATACACCTCTTTGTCAGAGTAAATCATCCAGTGACAAGCCTGTAGATTTCCAAGTAAAAAAGGTACATCTGCATGAATAAATTGTTTAAATGAATGTATCATGAGCTAATGATCATTGATTTATGTAAATGACTCTGTTCAGGTGTAAGTAAATGCTAATTGCTGTATTGTTTGTGAGGGCAGTTGGATGTGCTGATGACGTTTGGTTTGCTGTTTGTGAGAGGTTGTCTGCGGACCACAGAGCTTTTACAGATTCTAAAATTGACTTGTTACTGTTTTGTACTCCCTGTAATGGAAGAGATGGAGAAATTCCTTACCATAACCTATGTTGTATTGTTTTTAATCACTCTACATACAAAGGCGCATTTTTGGTTTTCTCCCTGTAGATAAAGCATAGCTGAGACAAGTTCACATCTGGGGAAGGGTGCATTATTTGCATTTGAATGTTGTCTCACTTTGTAAAACACACACAGTAACACTAAAACCCTAAACATAGAATAAATGGAAAAATAAACTTTAAGAATAAAGTTTGATGTCTTTAAATATAGCATTTTAATATACACGCTAAAAACCCAACCTTAACCCAGCCGCTGGGTCACTATCGGACCGAACATGGGCTGGGTTGTTTTGACCCAAGTGCTGGGTTTAACCACTTAACCCAGAATTCTGGGTTATTTTATTTGACCCAACCAAATTAACACTCTTTCAGGGTTGACACATTCCATTTGATTTAGTAGATAGAACCATTTTGTTTTCTAAAAAGTCCCAACATGTACACAACTTCACACAATGTAAATAGATCATAGGTCACAGATTAGGAAAATACAAATAACTCAATTTTGACAAAATAACCATATAATCCCAAGGTGACAATTTGTTAAATATAAAATTAATGTAACAAAAACTGCGCTGCCCAAAAGAGGCAGAAACTGTGTTTGTCTTTTTGTCCCTTCTGCTATAGTTTTGCCTTCTAGAAGTTTCATCAGTTCGGAAGAAATCAGTTTAGCTGTTGCTTTCTCTCGCTTACCTTTTGTGAGTGCCTAAAGAACATATATGAGAGTAAAAGTTATATTTTTCATATTTACTTTATTATTCACCATATTTAATTTGTGCAGTTTGTGTGTTTAGTGAAATATAAAATCTGTACAATGTTATTTAAATTTGCACAATTCTAATTGCTACTGAAAATTCATTCAGTTTTTTATTTTTAGTCTCAACTATTTTATTTTATGTAATTTGCAAATGCATTAATTTTGATAATAAAGGATACCATTTTCAGTTTGAGTTTTAAAGCATATTTCTTCAGTAACAATCCTAATCTGAGAGACTTGCTTTCTGAGTATGTATCTAACTGTCAAGCTAGGATCTGCCTACTTCACTATCTAGCGAGGACTCTCTGTAAAACATTAAAACCAAGAGGCCCCTGTAAATCTGATTTGAACTGCATTCATTTTATTTTTATTTTTTGCATTTAATAGAATGTTTAAACATTTTTTATGGAGAAGATTTCAATAAGAATTAAGTATGTAGTACTTTCTACTCAGTGTGTTTGTATATCCATTATTGCAGTGTCTGCAGCATCCTCTCCTTGTCTTTACTGGGAAATATGCAATCATGTATTTGCGTACATCCAGTGGGGGGGGGCGATGTCCTCTTGGCTGGGGGACTCACATCTGATGAGGATGGTCTCTTCTGAGGATCCAAATGGCTCCCTGATGTCACCATCTTCCCTGAAGATGGTTGCCCTCTCTTGGGTGATATGTTGTGTGTGTTCACCAGGATGAGAGAAAATTGTGCCTGAAACTGTCTCCTGTTCAGTATCTCTTTCTTAGTCATGTTCAGTATTGGGACTGATAAACTCCTTTTTCAACCAGTGAAACCTGTCACGGGCCACGGTGTGTTTTATTTGGTTGGGGCTTGATGTCCACATCATCATTGGCTGGGCAGTCAGTGGGTTGGTGGTTTTTTGTCCATTTCACCTGCATCTTCATTCTCTGAGTCACTTGCGTCAGCATAATCAGAGTCCATTTAAAAATGGCTCTCTCCATTTTGGACTGCAGGGATCACATCCAGCACACTGAATAGATGACCTTTCTGTACTGGTGGCATTCTGAAACATTCTGGAAAAAAAATATTTTATTAAATTTATTAAATATGTGAATAACACATATAGGTCTTATATTGTAGCAGATAAACAAAGAATAGACACGGTGGTAGACCATGTGTCAAGGGTAGAGATCTAAGAATTATTCATCAAAGTATTACAATTTTAATGCAAATGCTAAAAAGTCCACTACATTCAAACAATACTATCTGAGTGGCCCGTTATGCTCTCTACTTATCATACTAAAAGGGATACATGCATCCCCCCAGAGAACTAACAGGTTCACATTCAAGACCGTTAACACCTATCCCTGAACAATGCAACAGGCTACCACTCTGACCCAACGTTGTAGAATTACAACATAGACATAATAAACTGTAAATCAAATTTGATTAATGTTTTCTAAAATAACTATATATGTATGTGCTATAGACATTGTAAAAAATACACAAAAAATATTTAAGGAATTTTACTTACTTAAATCTTGACCAATCCAGTCATGCAAAAAACGGAGATCAGCTCAATGTGAAGTTTGTAGGTAGAGTAAGTTCATGGCAAGATGACCAGACCTACTGTATAAAAACTTTTTCTATTCAAGAGCATCTGGGGACAAACAATAGGACCCATTAAATATGTAAATGTGGCTTTAAGAAAAAAAAAAAACATTTGCTGGCCTTTTTTAAAAATTGTTAAAAGTGATGTTGTAATTCCACAACAGTGGGCTTTACAGGGCTAGTAGAGACACTATCTAGTGGCTGTCTTCAAGACACCCTTAACTTCTCAAACTTAACAGTTGACAAGGGTCAAATGTGAGTAAACTCATTTTTGTCCAGGCCTGTTCCATTAGTTTATTTTTTTAAATAATTCTGTTGAAGCGTGGTTGAAAAGCAATGTCTGACTTTAATTGGTTAACATTCATAGATTTTTTTTAAAATTATTACTTTTGTCAGATTAAAATTATTTCTGTGACCATTGTGAGTTTTACTTTCATTGACTGAAGGGTACCAACAATTTTGTCCGTGTGCGAGTACAGAATAAAACACAATCAAAATTGGTTATGCATTCACAAGGTTCTGTGGTGTCAATAAATTCTATCGGTGATGTCTAAACAATATGCTTAATGTCCAAAGCTTTAAAACAAAGATGTGGCGAACGATGAACAAAAAAAAATGCTCTTCAAACATCCAAAAAACACCCATAGAGTCAAAACCTTGTGTTCCAGACACACAATAATCCACAATGTAACATGGAACATGCAAGATCCCTTGAACAATGGTTTTCTTGACATCCCTTTAAACCAGCCACAAAATAAGATTGTAAGAGTCCATCTACAAAATAACAAAACCCTAGCATTAAATGAAAGCCCACACTTCCAATGATGCAAGTCAACAAARTAAAGAAAACACAGATCAAATAAATCAAATATACAAAAAAGCACAAGGAGGAACACAACTTACATGATTGAATGATGGAAACTACATTTCTCAGACTCCTCATGAAATTTGTGGGGAACCTCAGGCACTACCATGCTTCCCTCTTCCAAACAAATCTCTTCTACCTCTGCTCTCTACCTGGTTAAATATATGAGGTTTTAACCTTCTAGCACCCCCTAGGGGAGTGTAGGAAAACGTAACAGCTAGCCCTGTTACAAAATATTAGGATTGTAATTATTGTGCTGTACATGTTATTTTTACCTCTGTTCTAGATGGTAATGTGATCCTGGAGAGTCCTGTCCATCCTGTGACTGAGGGACATCCTCTGACTCTACGCTGTTTAGATCGCAACACAAAGCCCTCAAACCTCCGAGCTGATTTCTATAAAGATGGATCAGTTCTCCAGACACAGACTACAGGAGAGATGATCATCCAGAAGATCTCAAAGTCAGATGAAGGTTTCTACCACTGTAAACACCCAGAGAGAGGAGAGTCAGAGAAGAGCTGGGTCTCAGTCAGACGTGACAAATCATGTAAATATTTATTTAAATTATATTATAATTTTTTTACATAAAATTAGTGAAAATTAATCAGTTTGTACTGCAGATTAAGCTACACTGTACACAGTTTGGCTTTGAAAACATATTGCTAATTATTATTATTTATTTATTGTACAGTCTCTCATATGTAAAAACTCCCTGCATGCTGATCAGATTGTACTGGTGACCCTCATTCTTCTGCTCAAATAGTGGAAAAATATTGGAAAATTGGAGCAGCTAAGGGTGTGTATGGTCAATTACGTTGCAAGTTGTGCCAGAGTTAATTAAAGCTATAACATGTGCCCAAGTATGTCATTTGACAGGCAGTGTCGGTTATGGTGGGACCTATTTCTTTGGTTTGATTTCACAGTAAATTGGGGAAACACAGTGCTGTGAACTGTCATGGTTGAAGAAGACCTGATTGTTCCATCTTGATTTCCTCATGTTCCATTTAATTATCATTTACTGTTTACTTAGAGGCCTCTGACAGGGAAAAAATAAATAAATAAAAATAAAATAAAAAATGGCTGTCTCAGTTTTGGTTTAGCTTCTTTTTTTGTTCCTTCAGCTGTAAAGAAGAGAAGATGTGAATGTGTGATTTAGGCATTTGGCCCTTATCCAGAGTGACTTACATTTTTATCTCATAATACATCTGGGCAGTTGAGGGCCTTGCTAAACCAATCTTAACTGATACTTTATAGTTTTTCTTACTGTTTATGCTGCTTAAGACAAAAACAACAACTTGTTGGCCAAGTTGAAAATTGTCTTGATCTTATTTGATCATTAAATTCAAATGAAAGCCAAAATATATGCAGTAGAGATGGGAAGTAGAGGGGATGATCGTCTATTGTACAGTATATTTATTATGGTCTTGCCCACAATATTTTAACTGAAATTATAACTTAAGTCACTGCAAATATAATACTTTGTACATTAGTCTAAAGATTTTCTTAAAATTGTTGATGTTTTAAAACGAAAATAAATGAAGTCCATGGTTCAAGCAAACTGCAGATAAAATATCTTCATTACAGTAATTTATGTTAGAATTCAATGTAACTATTGTCTTATAGCCAAGTAAAAACCCTAATAATTATAGAACCAAGTGACGGAGAAAGAGAATTGCTCATGGATTTAGATTAACACTAAAGGTTACTGGTCTATACAGCTTTACATTGGAGTTGTGTCATTGATATTGACTAGATTGTGCAAGGCATCCAGAAACTTTGTATATTTTTGGACTTTGAATTTTTGGGGTTTGGATCTTTTATGTTGACATGGGTATTTGTTAGTTCTCAGTTCACAGTTTAACCTCATTCCACAGGTGTGTTTAGCCTTTGGTAAGTGTCATCTTTTAAGCTCTAGGTTGTTTTGTTTTTCTGACCTGGAATCTGTGTGGTTTACTGTTTTTCCTGCACGACCCCTTCATTCAGATTAGTTAACCGTTAATTGACGCCTAATAAAAAAAAAGTAAAAAAAAAAATGTATTGCAAACTGATGTTTAGTGTATTTAAACCTTTATATTATAATAGCAAAAAAACATTTCTAAATAGTAAATGTGTGTAATTGATTAGATTTACTTCATATGTCGATTACAGCAAAGCTCCTACATGTCTAGAGAGTGTGAGAGTGACTAGTACTTGCTTTAATGTTACTGTATGTTGCTCTGCAACCTCCCGAATAAGTTTAAAAAAAACTTATTAATAAGTCAAAAACTTGTCTACTTTTGTGTAGGCAGTGCCCAGTGCTGTCAAGTTCCTAAAATAATAATAATAACAACAACAATAATAAATAAATAAATAAATAAATAAATAAATAAATAAATAAATAAAAGTCTTAATGAAGCAAATAGGTTTCCAGACTAGATTTCTGAGATTGATTCTGAATCCTGAACATTAATGAGAAGGCTTCTTCATAACTATAGGGGGATTGGGGGTTTGCCCTCTCCTGTATCCTTCATTATTTGAAGTACTAACAAAATTCTTCATGGGGAGTTATTAAAAGATAACGGATGTTTGTTCATTTATTTGTTTATCTAATATTAAATGGTGACAGGACAACACCGATAAGTTTCTCTCAGCTACAGTAGAGCAAAGAAAAACTCTACTGAAACCTGTAATGCAGTTCTACACAATTCTACGTTTTTCATCTAAAGAGTTTTCTATCCAGTTCAACACCACAAAACATAGTAATGCTAATGAATTTTGCAGTAAAATCAGCAGTAGTGTACATTTTGTCTTCTAGCTCTCAAACCTCCGAGATGATTTCTATAAAGATGGATCAGTCCTTCATTTGTATTTATTCACACCGTCTATATGTCCAGTGTTTAAAACCTTCTAGTCTGTGATTTCTTTCCTCAGTCTTAGATTCTGGACACATTGATGAGAAAGTCATAAACGCTGTAGGACTGGGTGTGGCCTTTTTGTTCATCATTTTATTCATCTTAATAATTCTGCTGTGGTGGCGCCAAAAAAGGAAAGGTTTGGTAACTGTTTAAGTACATTATACATAATACAATACTATTTACTCATCATATAGAGGATAAAACAAACATATTTATAGGAAATATCACATTGTTTATCAATAAATGAATAAATAAACACACAAACAAACTGTGTTTCTGTTACTATTTTATGTTTCTACCCTGTTCTGATGTAGAATCTGTTTCCCTCTATAGAAAAGCAGAAGAAAACTCATCAGACATCAGAGCAGAATCGGAGTCGGTCAGCAGCTGAAGCCTCTCAGTCAGGACACACACCACTTCAGGCTGGTCAGACTCTCTCTCAATCATTTCACATGCGTTAATAAAAATATTTAAAGAAATGTGTTTTCTGTAGGAAGTGCTAACATGTATGCCACTGTGAAGATACAAGTTGATACAAGACAGAAACAAGTTGAACAACTAACTTTGTCAAACATTTCCTTCTACATTAGGAGGTATAGCTACAGATTACAATATAACACACTGCACTGTGTTCAGGTGAAGCTGCAGCTGAAAGCGGTGATGTCACTTATACCCAAGTCACAAAGAAAACCAAGGCAAATAGGAAGAATGGTAGAGTATTTTAATGCTTGTCACATGCTGAATGATAAAAATCAGAATGGAGCCTTTAACAGCACTGTGGTATAAGTGATGCTGTAATGACTGTGACTGTATTATCAGGCTGGTGATCAGTGTGATGGGTTTTTGTTCTCTGCTACTGCAGATGTTGATGCTGAACCCAGTGATATGACTCATGCTGAACTTGAAATGAAACAGAAGAAAACAGCTACAAGAAAAACAGGTTAAAAATGATAAGATAATGGGTGTCTAGATTGATATATTTTTTAGGAGATTAATTTATTTTCTTTTTTTTTTCCTAATTAGATAAAGTCAGTGTGGATGCTGATACTGTATACTCAGAGGTGAAGCTGAACAATGAAGTAACTGATGACAACAGCTTGTTATGAAACCTAAAGACAAAAAAAACATGAGAATGTAAGAAACATGTATTGGGTAGAGTTTAAGCACTAGCAGTTTTAAGGTAAACTAGGTTTAATACACAAAGTCTCACCTTCAGCAGTCTTAGTGTGGCTTCTAGCAAGAAAACTTTGCATCACCCACATTCTTTTTTGCCTGTTAGATAAACTTAACTATGAACAGTGTTATCATTGACAGAAAATATGTACTGATCAGTTACTTTATAGTTAATTTGTTTGTAACATAATTGTGAGAAAAGAACAATTGCACTTTATTATGTTTTTTTCTGATATTTATAATAACTGTAACATTAAAATAGATTTTTAAAAATTGGCCTGTCAAACGTTAAATTTCAAAATTCTTGGAATGGTGGTTCATCTGTCTGTGCCTTGTAGCAGAGTGTGTTTAAATTCATGTCGCTAATAAATAATGTGAGAAAGATCAAATGTACCTCTGAACTTATGAATGTATGACCTCCTCATAACAGAGCAGTTCGTGTTTAATCATGTTTCACAATTTAGTTAAATATCCACAGGAATCTGATATTAAAACTGATATTAATTTGTAATTAAGCTTCACTTTACTTATTAATGGTGCCAGAGAACAACATTAGTCATAAGAGAGTCTGAACAGTAATTTCAGTATGATCATTAAGCAACGCTGTGGTTTAGTGTGGAGGTGGGTTAAAAAAATAATGAGCCATGATGTACACCTGAACCTGATTTCTTGACCTGCATTTTTGTGATCTCTGTCTCTCTCTTTTTCTCTCTGCAGTGAGCCACATGCTTATGTAGGCTGATGGAGCCACGATTGATGATACTAATTCTGATGAAACTAAATGTTTGGCCAGTTAAATATATAAAAAATTTAATGAACACAAGCTTCTCTTGGCCTTTATTGTTTTTTAGTACCAGCAAAGTCAGAGCACATAGTCTGCATTCTTATTCAGCGAACATTGTCTTCCTATAAAATGTTTCATTTGTATAACATTTAAAGATTATATCTTAGTTGTATTGAGGCCTATTATTCATATCACAATATACCTTAACATTCATAAAGTACAGGTATATATCACTGTGTACTGCAATGTCCTTTTAATTTTACAAGGGCTGTTTATCTTTAGTGTTATTTTTAGCATTGTGGTGTATGTTTTTATTTTTATTAGTTAGTGTTTAATTAATTATTAGAAACTTATTAACTTATTAACTCCACTGTAGTTTTTCAGATTTTTTTAAAAGAAATGTAAATTATTTAAATTTAAATTAATTAAAACAATTAAAACAGTCATGTGCAATGTGTCATGTTAGTTGTACTTACAGTAACTAGTGATGTTACAGTTACACAGAAGCTCCGAAGCTCGTATCGAGCAGAAGGGGGTGTGTCCAAATGAAGACTCGCTTTGAGGAATGTGTCGGTTCCTTTTAATTTTCAAAGATTCAGAGATGTTGATTGTGTACACAAACATAATCTGCATGTACATATTCATTGTGCTGCTTGTGATGTTACAATCTAGCTCCTACACATTTCTCCACTAGATGGCAGTACAATTAGCCCTTGAATGAAGCTTCATGAAATTAACCTTTTGGTGAAACTATTGGCTGGGAAGCCTCAACACCTAAATGCGGTGTCATCTGGCCATCACTAGTTTTAACAGCTAATATTTCACAGATTTTTCAGGATGCCAATAACCATGCTTTCCTTCCAAAATAGTGCAAAGCAAACATTTAAACAAAAAGAACTAGTGGTGTCACACACCTAGTGATCAATTCTAGTTACAGCCCCTTACATTTACAAACAGAAATAAAAAGCTGATTTTCTAATTTCCTTTAATAAAAAATATAGATATTTCATACAACCTATGAGCATATTTACCATTCCCCAACATTGCCTAAGAATGTTCTTTGATTTGCCCATCAGTAATATTGAGTATATAGAATTAATTCAAACAAATCACATAAACCACATATTTTTTACTTACAGTCAGGTATACAACAAAAATGAGTGTTCACTGTATTATTCAAAATGATTGATAGAGAATCCTTTGAGCTGTACGAAATTAAAGGTCTTTTCTTGGTTTTACCTTAAGAAGCTTAAAGAAAGCTTTTCTGAATGCCCTCATAATGCCTGGTTTCTTTCTGCTAAATGGCAATTGCAGTTATTTTGCTTAAAACAGTCTTCCAATGCTTTTTTTAAATGTATGCAATTCCTGACTCTTGTTGTCAACAGTTTTTCCTGATTTCAGTTGGTCTTCAAGTTCGTACAAGGTTTACACATTTGTGCAATGTGGTTGTGGCTATTGATTCATGTGAAAAATCCACTACTGCTAGGTGAAGGAGTGCTTACCCTTTCAAAGAGCTTACAACAGAAACTGAACACAATCACTACAGACTGAATGAATAACCAATGTCTCTGTATTCTCTGCTCATTTTTTATTTCTTATTATAAGCTCTGGTAAACTTTCAGTATTTGATTTAGTTTCTTTTTATTTAGATTTTCGAATGGATAAGCTCGCTTCATGGTTGATTCTTCTGTGTCTGGGCTGCACATTAATGAATGATGTGAAAAAGCATTCATTAAATTAATTAACCAGTGTGGTCAGTAGGGGGCCCCAAGCCTACAGGACCCCACACAATTGCATGCTTTGCGTGATGTGTAAATACGCTACTGATAAAAGCATATTTCGTAAGAATATTAAAACTAATCTCAGTGTGAACACTTCTGGCATTCCACCTCTTAATATACAATGTTTGATCATAATGTGAACAATTTTTTTGCTATAACAGATCTGTGCTATATTTGGCCTGATAATTGTGACTAATCACGTGAAGTATAAGCAGGAAAGGTCATGTTACATGTTTGGCTTCTTGCACATTAGCACAGCAGCAACGACCTGTATGGCTGAAACAAAAGTGAATCTGGATCAGTTTCGGCTGCTGTCTGCAAATCTGATTATGTCACACCAAAGAAGTGAAATGGCTCCAACTTTTATATAGATTTGACAAAACATGGTCTAGATTCATGAACCGAATCTGCACTGGAGTTGAGCTGAATCAGCAAAACAGATATGACTGTTATGCAGATTTGCACTAGGATACGCGGACCTGGTTCAGAAACGTCTGCTATCAAGTTTATGTTAATTAATTGTTGTTTATGTGTAGTTTCCATGTATCCACACAAAAAAAAGATTCTATGTATTACATGTTTGCTTAAACATAAATATTTCAACTGTATTTTGTGGTTGCATTTGTTCACATTTGCTTGCAATTCATCACAAGTAGTGATGTTTTTAATGTAAGGTTATTGACCACTAATTGAATCCACTTTGAATGATTGTTGTGTAACCTGCTAAGCTGAGAAACACAAGAATTGAAAAGTGATTCTGGAGTTGATCCCTGTCTCCCCTTTAGTTGACTAATGGCTTTTTTTGAGATAGAAGCAGAAGTTGCGCAAATTTCCAGATAACATAACACTGGTCATGTTTGAGCATCATCTGCAGAAGAGGAGAGGTGAACCCACCAGGTAACACACAATGCTCATTTAGGGTTACTGGGAAATTCAACGATTAAGCTTGCACCTAAAAAATGTGAAGGTTAGTGCCGTTAACAGGCAAGGCGGTGAACATTTTGTACTATTGCTAATACAGACATGCTTCACATTGTTAGCAGCTCCCAGTCTCCTACAAATCACATACAATATCCTGGACATTGATGTTTCGAGAGTGACAGAGAGAGAGAGAGAGAGAGAGAGCACATCCTGATTTGTCTTGTGCTAAGTAATTTACTTCTGCCTATAACATATAACATATAAAAAAATGTTTTCTCTATTGCCCATGGCAGGTTTAATTGGTGTAAAAGACACATTAAGGTAAGTTTAAGAGCCTCATTTATTCATTAGCATTTAATAGCTAACATTATTTGAGCTAACTAGCTAGCTGCAACTTTATTTTGAGGCCTTGTGTGATGTGAGCAGACTCAGTGAGTTCAGTAATGCTAATCATAAAATAGAATAGAATAGAGGACAAGTTTTTTTTTTAATGTTACATTTTCTGCATATACTCTACGTTGGTAGAATCAACACAGTATTGTATAAGACAATATAATAAGAATATGATGACGGATATAAGGATATATTCTCCTTTTTTTCCTTAAGGAAGATGACAGAATATCTTAATCTTTAATCTTAATCTTAATAATCTTAATCCAAACTGGGTAACGCACATTATTATTATAGTGGTATTGGTTAAAGTACAACACACACATGCTAGTCTACTTTCACTAAACGTACATGAAGTATGATCAACTCTAGCAACTGTCCGGCTTGCAATCTGCATCTTAACACTAGTTCCTATTGTTACATCATAGATTAAATCCTTCCCTTACAGCTTCTTTTGTCTTGTGTACAATAAAGAACAAAATCTCTTCACAACAACTGTACAAAACCATTTCTTTGTGAGGTATTTTCTTAGTTACTGGATGTAAACATTCAGGTCAAAGTTACTGAAAACTGTATATAACTACATTCAACAATATTCCCAAACTTACAGAAATTTCAGTCCTGTTTCTTTATTCCTCTCTCTCCCTCTTTGACTTTAGGCTTAAGTGTTCTGGTGCATCGAATAAATAGTCTCTGATCTGGATGGGTATCTATGCCCTGTAATGGTGTTTTATGATAGTCCAGAAGAGCAAGATATGGGTCTTGCCTAGCAGTTTTGGCTTTGAACGAAAAGTCTCTTTGTAATTGGTCGTCATTAGTAAGTACTAATGATGTCATCAAGCTTCCATGTTTTTTTAGTGTTGTTGCCCATTAGCATACTACTTCTCTGCAACTTCCGCTGACTAAGTAGCTAAAAAGTCTCCTCTTCTGCTTTTCATCTTGCATAGCAGTCAGAGTTAAATATATATGTAGCATAAACTATTTTCTCCATGTTTTCCCTCCATATAAAAAGAGGTTACTGGAGTCCAGGCACAAAGGTGGTTTTAGTCTCTCCATAACGGACAGCGCTGGGTGTGTTTATATTAGCTTGGTACGATAGCTTATCTTATTAACTCATAGCTCCTACCAGCTGCCACCATGTTATATTTTTTTTAAATGAAGATGAACTAATATCTTAATCTTTAAGCCAAACTAGGCAACACACTTTATTATTATTTGTGGTTTACAACACACACACTCTAGTCTACTTTTACTAAACATACATACTAAACACTAACAACGGTCCCTGGTTCAATGTGCATCTTTACAAAGATGCAGTGTATGCTTTTGTTTTTTTTTAATAAGTATACAATATTATAGAGGTCAGTCACAGGGAAGCTGCTCAGGTATTTCACAGAACCAAAGTCTCACAGATACAATCACAAGAGCTGAGGTACTTCTTTCACACACACACACACACACACACACACACACACACACACACACACACACACACACACACACAAATTGAAACAAATGTTATAACCAGGATATTATTATTACAGGCTTGAGAAAATAGGTAGGCAGTTTCTTGTCATGGTTTTGCTTTTTTTTTTGTTTGTTTGTTTTTTTTTAACTGTCATGAGCTGTGAAAAAGAGGAAGTGTGAATGTGTGGTTACTGTTTGGTCTGTCATGAATAAATATAACATCACTGGTACTCACTGCTTGGCTTATGAGAACCTTAAAAGTTTATGTTAAATGATGAGTTAGAAGTGATCAATTAACTGAAAACGTCTTTATTAGAAAATAATGTATCAATTATTAATTTAAAAAGTCCCTGCATACTCTTTACATCAATCATAAGACTTTACTTGTAAATATCTTGATTAATATATGTAAATATTAAAACCTGGCCTCCAAACTCCCAATTGGACAAATAAGTCCAGTCCATGGAGGTCCCACCCTCCAACCCACAGCACATGTGCAGTCAAGCCCCCATACAGTATATCCAATTCCACATCCAATTCTTAATCTGTAGGGTTTAATATGATGTTCGCCCCTCCTCCTTTGCAGTTATAACAGCTTCAACTCTTCTGGTTAGGCTTTCCACATGGTTTAGGAGTGTGTTCATGAGAATTTTTGTCCATTCTTTCAAAAGCATAATTGTGAGGTCAGACACTGATGTTGGATAAGAAGGCCTGGCTTCCACACCAAACTCGCTCATGCATGTCTTTATGGACCTTGTTTTGCCTACTGGTGCGCAGCTATGTTGGAACAGGAAGTGGCCATCCCCAAACTGTTCCCACAAATTTGGGAGCATGAAATTGTCCAAAAGGTTTTAGTATGCTGAGCATTAAGAGGTCATTTCACTGGAAGTAAGGGACCGAGCCCAACTCCTAAAAAAACAACCCCACATCATAATATAATCCCCCTTCACCAAACTCCACAAAGCAGTCGGACAATGCAGTATAGGCGTCATCTTCACTCATGGATTGGCCATAACATAGTCCAGGGCCTCTATTTACTAAAGGTATCAGAGTAAGAAATCACTCCTAAGTGAGCAAAAATTCTCAAAGTGATGCCATTTTGGTCTTACTTTCAAGAGTTGGAATAAGAGCTATTCATCATGATTCTTAAAATAGGAAATGTTGGAGAACTCTGGACATGTCCTAACTGGTTAGGAGTAGCGAGGAACTGGCGATCATCCATTAGAATAATCATATTTATATATACATCTTATATAATTATATTAAATTATTTGGATGTGCACAACTTTTTACTTTAGATTCTCCGTTATAAGCAGTGCTTCAGGACCTCATTAACACATCGTATCCCTGAGTTTCACACTCCTGAGGGGGGTGTGTGTGGCAAACTGACAGGTGGCATTGATGCATTCACAAATTGCCACCACTCACTTTTTATCTTTAGAGGTAAGAGTACAGCAGAATTTTACTTTATTTTTTTCTTTAGATTACACTCTCATCCTCTCTCCATTTTCACTTTCTTTTTGAAATTATTTGGATTGGATCATGACAGTCCTACACTGTTTTATGATAGAGGATTTAAACATTTGTGATTGAAGCAGTCTGATTAGGATCATCCAGTCATGTCACATATGTATAAGTTTTGTCTGTGTGCATAAAGCTTTCACCCAAGTGGTTCTGAATGGTGCTGATTTCACCATTTCACTTTTCCACCATTTAAATCTACAAAAACCTGTAAAATCTACAACACACTATAACGTGCAGCCTACGTTTAGGATCTCAGTGTAGTAAAATGTAAGGTAGGACTATTTTTCGGTCCTAAATAATGATTCCTAAGAGTGATTCTGAGATACGTAGTAAATACAGGCCCAGATCTAAAGAGGAGCTGCCAGCGGGTCCACCAGTGGGTCCATTTGCATGTATTTTTTTTTTTCCTGGTAACCATGAAAAGTAATCTCTGTAATTTTTAATAATATAAATAAGTGTAGTACATCATTTGAATCTGTAAAGGGTCTACTTATATTAATGTACACTCACAATATGAACAAAACAATGTACCTTTATAAAATAAAGAA
Organism: Clarias batrachus; assembly: GCA_003987875.1. Taxonomy (NCBI): domain Eukaryota; kingdom Metazoa; phylum Chordata; class Actinopteri; order Siluriformes; family Clariidae; genus Clarias; species Clarias batrachus. Next base: position 29,221 of record QMIH01002794.1, on the reverse strand, counting down.
AATACACAGGGTGCGCTTTGAGCCGACTCATTCTCCATGAATATCTTTCTGAACCGCATCATTAAAATGAACTAAAACTTGGCGAATACTAAACACACAGACAGGAGAAATATATATATATATATATATATATATATATATATATAGAAGACTTAAAGGGTCAACTTTTAAATAAAGCAAGATCAATATAAAATTGATACTTTACAGTTCTTTAAAGTTAAAGAATGTTCTGGACAGTGGGAGGAGTTTAGCTTTTCCTCAGAACAACACTGAGACTCTGACAGAGAACAGAGGAGGAGAATCCAGCAAGCTCTTACCATGGGTGAGTTATTAAGCTTATATGTAACAATGTCTTTCAATGTCACTTACATAGTTTAGGGTAGCATATAGAGAAAACTCCTAATCATGCTACCACGCTGCCTTATGTAGCTTAGCACAAACATGTTAGCTCCCAATGGCTAAGTTAATGTCTAATTTAGCCATTTAACAGATGGACAACCATCTAAATGATGGTTGTCAGTATCAGCTGTGGTGTAAATACTTCAAAGTATTTCACCCCGTTCTGGATAGCTTTAGCTTACGGTAACTATTTGGTTCAGTTTTTGGTTAGCTTATGACACTGATATCTGTAATTCTTTTAGCACAAACACTTTAGCTCCAGGTGGCTAAAATACTGAGTTATGTAGCTTAAAGATATTTGTGATATTCATATGTAATTAAAAAAAATGCATCTTTATGCATGGTCATTAGTGATTGGTGTTGATGATGATAAACAGTAATTTATTTTAATGTTATATTCAAAAAGTACAAGATCCAGCTCAGAAAAGTCTTGTACACAAACATCTTGTACTACGCATAACTGTAAATTTCTCCAAAATACAAACTTGTACATACATGCCGCTTCTATTACCGTAACCCAGTTTGAATATAGTGTAATCAGACTTTAGCCATTTATGTGTTTATAAGTAATTGAAAAAACAAAAATGTCAGGACATGTCAGAACTTCTTCAGGGCCTTAAACCACCAGCAGATTCCTAAGGGTTTTAACCCCATTGACAATCTTTGGGTTTTACTGAAGAAGGCTTTATACGGTCATCCGAATCCCCCATCAGCAGTCCTACATCTTGGAGAGAAATTAATGTGACTCTGAACAGAAATAAATGTTTATAAATACTTTGCCACAGTGCATGCATACAAGGATCAAAGTGGAACCACCATAGGTGGCTCAGCAAGTAAACACCTATGATAACATTATATGCCTTTAACCAATACAGATAACTAGTGATTAACAAAAGGCTGAATTCTCAGTAGGGCCCTACTTAGTGTGTTGAACAAGTGATTGGAGAGACTAGTGTACTTGCTTTTCATTTAACACTTTTTTGGAATTAAACCCCAGAACCTGGAAGTTAAAGGGACTGATTTTCTAAAGCAGAATGACTGAAAATATGAAGAAAAATTTGAAAGATTTACAGGACTGTTTACCACCTCCATGTTTTATGCTCCTCGTCTTTTGGCTACATAATTAGAATAAAAAAAAAAAATCACCCCTGTTACGCGACCGTGACACTAACTGTTGGTGACCAGCTCCACCCATCATGGTTAATTATTTCATAAAAGGACGTGCCTACAACCTCATCATAACCATGCTGATAACCAGCCCATCTCATAACGCAACAACAGCTGTCGACTTCAAACAGCAAATACTTTTAGTAGAAAGGGGAAGAACAGGCACATCAAGAAGTAGAAGAAGTTTAAGCACACATCTCTCTCTCTCTCTCTCTCTTTCTCTCTCTCTCTCTCTCTCTCTCTCTCTCTCTCTCTGTATGAACACCGGAAGTGGTAAGACTTTAACAAAAGCCACTGCTCTTTTAGTCAGTCAGTCAGTGAGTCATTATAGAGACAGGATGGAGCTCAGTCGTCTCGCTGTGATGCTCTGTGAGTAAATGTTCTCTTTGTGTCTTCATTAGTGTGTGTGTTGGGTATAAAGTTGTTCATCTGCAGTCTGAATGTCCTGAGTGATGAGCTTATTGTGTCTTTGTGCCTCTCATGATCATTTAATTTGATCAAAGAAAATGATTGGATTTTGTTTTTACTTTTAAAGGTGGAAGTTATGGTTGTGACTAACTGAACTATATATAACTTCTGTTTTTCAACTCTAGTGGTGTTTCCTGTGTAGAAAGGCTTTAACAAAACCTGTTAGCATTAGCTAGGCTAAGTGAGAAAATGCCTTATACATTTCCATTATTGTTACTATGATGGCCTGTACAGAGAAACACCCCAGTGCAGTAAACTCACCCTAATACACACTAATACAACAACATTACATAGTAATCCTACACTAATAATTATTGTTTGCTGATGTATTAGTTATGTGGAAGCCTGAGAGCAGTGATACACTTTTGGCTGTGGTGTTTTATTTTAAGAACTGGAGTTCAGCTGTAAAGACAATAAGGTGTGGATGTGCTGTAAGTGACTTGAAACTCTCTTAGATAAACACAACTCATGGAGAGTTTAAAGTTTTGTTCATGATTTATGTAATTTTAGGCCAAAATCACTTAATGTTGTTCACATTTACGTTCACATTGGCATTAATGGAAAATTAAAGCATAAGAAAAAATTACAATAAAAACTAAAAGACAACATTCCATAGGATGTGCAATCCAACTTGTGAATGTTCTCACTGAAATCTACCACATCATTCTGAGCAGCACCCAGAAAGTTATACTATTTTACTCACTTGCTATGAAGCCACCACCATCATTCCTGTACCTAAACAGTCTTCTGTGTCCTGCCTCAATGACCACCATCCTGTCATACTTGCACCATCCATTATGAAATGCTTTCAGAGGCTCATCATGATGTAAATCAAGACTCTGTTCCTCCGTCAATGGACCCTCAGTCACCACCACCCTCCACCTGGCACATACACACCTGCACTATAAGGACACTTATATTCAAATGCAGTTCATTGTCTAGGTCTGCATTCATTATTCATCAGCACCTTATTAGAAGGCTGAGACTTTTTATTTCTACCCATCTATTAATCAATATTTTTGACAGTGGAGACCCAAACATGATCTATAACCTCTTTGCAGACCAGTGCATTCACTTTAGTTGGTTTACATTTATATATGATATGTTGCAGTGTATTATTCTCCTTACAGATGAGTTAATGTGTCTAATATGCTTTGAATCATACACTGAAGCTCTTCTGAATGTTCTCTGTTTCAGTGCTGATTTTTCTTCTACCAGCGTTACATGCTCAAGGTGATTATAGAGTTTTATTTTATATTTATTTGATTACTTATATGTACATGTTTGATTTAAATGAGAGACAGTATGTGTACATTATTATTCACTGTTCGACCAGTTGTTTAATTTGATATATTTTTCTTATGGTAAAAGAAAAGAGAATTTTTCTCCTGTTCACTTTCACACTTCTGTTGAATTCTCACACAGTGTGTGGCTGCTGCTTTTTTGTATGTTCTTTGTAAAGAATTTTAGGTTTACATGCAAATACACATCACTGTGTTGTTTCAATTCAATTCTATTTGCAAACTGCTTTCAGTTAAACTCGAGTGGCACGGGTGCGTGCCGGAAACGCAACAATGGTTAATGACTGATTTTAAAGAAAACACCTCCCTATATGGGTGTAATGTCAGTGTGTAAAACAAAACATAAGCAAAAACATACTGGTTGGGTTTAAAGTTATAATTATTTTAAAAACATACAATTGTTTTGCATCGCAAAAAAAAAAAAAAATCTCAAAATACTCATATTTTTATTGTTTAATAGTCAAACAACTGAAACGACCATAAAACTGTGTGATCATATCGTATTTCTTCAACTCTGTGATACAGGGAGTGGTGTGTGTGCATGCGTTCATGCGTCAAAGATAGTCTATTGCGCAACAGTGGACTGTTACTCAGTAATACCTGTCACTAATACCATGGAAACGCAACTTGATTTTATTATTTCTTTCATATTTGTATATGATGTGAATATTTTATGATTTATTATGCTATCTGTTGTAGCGGGTTTGGCACAAGTGTGGCACCACAAACACGGACACAAGGCGACGTCTAACGGAAAAGGGGTAATTTTATTTGGAATAAAGGGGAGGAAAGGGCTAAAGGAGGGGGAATGGGGAAAAAGGAAAGAAAAGATGAGCACATGCAGGTCTGGTGGGCAGCTGCTCCTGTGTCTTTTACTCACACTGACTCTCCTTTCCTGGACTGGCCCCACTGAACTCTCGTTGGACGCTGCCTTAGACAGGAGTACTCTGTGACCTCTTGGCTTTTCCCAGCTAGGAACAGGGGCCATGACATGTGTCCCTACTGTCCTTTTCCTTCTGGGTGGCAGGGTCACACAATCCGGCTCCTGGCTTTGAAATCTCTGGGGCGCTCGCATCTCACTCTTTTGTGAAAAGTGCAGGAAAAAGCTCGGGAGCCATTAATGGTGCCCATTTCGGCGGCTCCGCCCCATGCGCCCATCTGCAAAAGGGGAGGCAGCCTACCTAGTGAGCGATGAGTGCGTGTGGAGTGATATAATATTTAGGCGCACTCCTATCACAGGCGCACGCTGTGACACTGGTAACAGAAAAAAACATAAAAATGCTTGGTTTGTGCCCAATGCGCATAACTGGATGATCATTTGCACATCCATAATGCATGGAGACTCCTGCAAAAATGTTTGGATTAGATTTTACTTCTTGTTTTTATTATAATATTTTTTAAATAAGGTTTAACCTGTGTGTGTGTGTCTGTGTGTGTGTGTGTGTGTGTGTGTGTGTGTGTGTGTGTGTGTGTTCTCACAGGAGATCCATTCAGTAGTGCCAGATAGCTGGCACATTCTGGTGTGTGTGTGTGTGTGTGTGTGTGTGTGTGCGTGTGTGTGTGTGTGTGTGCGTGCGCACATGTGTGTGTGTGTGTGTGTGTGTGTGTGTACCTTTATGGTGTCTCCTGCATCAATACACGTTTGGATTAAATTTTACTAATTTGTTTTTTGGTATAAGGTAAGGTTTAATATGATATAAAATATCTGTGTGTGCTAATGCCTTATTTCATGACGTTTTCATCCATATGTAGTCCTTTATGTGATCTTTGAAGATAGGAATGATTTTTGTGTATAAAATAAATATATAGATTTACTTTTCCTGTGTAACAGAGACACCACGTGCAGTACTGAGTGTATCTCCACAGAGCTGGCTGACTGAAGGAGACTCAGTGACTCTAAACTGTGAGGTTACAAACTCCTCTACAGACTGGACATTCAGCTGGTACAGAGAGGTTATTTCAGGAGACAATAATGTTCAGCTCACAAATCCAGACAGCAGCAGAGGACCTCGAGGCTCCTACACTATCAGTCCTGCTACTCCTAATTACACAGGAATTTATACGTGCAGTGCAGAGAGAGACGGACAGAAGGCTGAGGCAGATCGCACAAATTCACAGCCACTATGGATCACTGGTGAGGAAAAATGACAACACCCATATGTTGAAGTGTTGAATATAGATGTGTAAAAAGAAATCTTTAATAAAACATTTATACAGCATTAATTCAACATATGCAGAATCATATCTGTCTCTAATGTTTAGTTTTATGGAACTTGATCAGCTCTAAGCACCCGTAGTTTATTCTCATTCAAATAACACTGTTTATTTAAATGAGATGTAAATGTGTTAAAAAAAAATGCTAAAAAACAAAACAAAATAAAAACACAACAAAAAACACAACATGTATAATGTTTTGTGTTTAAGGTGAATCTCGTCCAGTCTCTCTGATCATCAATCCCAGCAGAACTCAACACTTTACTGGTGACTCTCTCTCACTGAGCTGTGAGGACCAGAGTCACTCTACTGGATGTACAGTGAGACTATACACACACAGTACAGGAGTTACAGATTGTTCATGGTGGGGATCAGTTACAGGATCTACATGTCATATCAGTTCCCTCTCCACATCCTACACTGGAGTTTACTGGTGTGAGTCTAAATCTGGAGAAAACAGTAATCCTGTCAACATCACAGTGCATGGTGAGTCTAGTGTAATGTGTTTACTGTTAAAGGAAAAATGGAAATGTTTAATACAGAATATTCCGAACTGAGTTTACAACTGGGAAAACTGTTCAACAAGAACTGGTTTATCTCAGTAATGTTTTAAAAGTTCTGAATGTTCTGTAATTGTAATATTACCTGAACACAAATAGAGAACGACACAGTTGAGCATCAAGACACTAAATGAGGCTGTAACGAAACTCTAAACAATTTTTCCACACTCTTCACCTAAAGAGAGTTTTCATCCAAATTAATCACAGACCACAGTATCATTAATGACTCTCACAGTGATATTTAATATATTATCTTCAATTAAGTGTAAGCCCTTCAGCTTTCACTGACTATTATAATAGTATAGGTACAGTGGGTAGGAGACCAGAATGTGCGTCAGGTGTCACACTCACTGCCGCAACAGGACGACAGCGGCAGATTTAAATCGCCTTTTAAAGTCATCCCTGAAATGACCGCCAGGTGGCGCAAAGGGACATTTTGCAAAATAGCTCCGTTGCAGTGGCCTCAGTGCCTCCAGGACATTCATGTGTCATATGAATTACATAATCTGAAATTTATTTTCCATTAGTTTATGTAAAAGCAGACATTTTGTTTTCTATAAGTTTATATTTTTATAGTCAAGTATACACAGAGTTTTGTTCATTCTTTGATGCGCTCAAATTCACAAAAAAAACTAAAACTTATAGAATAGCACACCCTCTTTGCTTTCATTATTTTATAAAATTATAATGTTTTGTGAGTGAGCACCACTATTCAACTTTGACATTTTTCTAGGATAACATTAGACCAAGTGGCCATGTAAAGTGTCCTGTATATTGCCACATAATGGTCTGTCTAGACCACGTGATTCTTTTGTTGTACTAAATAATGTTTATGCAGTATAATCGGAGCTTCTCAATTTGTTATTAGTTCATATTGTGTGCTCTCACAATGTCAGACAACAATTAAATGCAAATACAAAATTCTCCCTTTAAGCTTACTCCAGTCACTCCAGGCTATACAGTATTTTGTTTTCTGCTCCTTCTGCTCACAACTAAGCTTCCAAGGGCAGCAATGCATGTTTCATTTAATCATCTGGGTAAAAGAAATTATATTGTAGCAAAACAGAAGAAAAATATGTACACAAACGATAAAATGTTTAATGTCAATAAAATGAATAAATCACTCAATCAATCAATAATAGTACCCTGGAAAGCAACATAATGATCAAATAATTATTCACTGTTGCAAAGCTGAAACAGCATGAAGATTGCTACTGTATTATTTGCAGTCTGAAGCGCTTTGTGAGGATTTATGTGACGAGCCACTTTCTCAGGAAGAGGTTCTTACGATGATATTCTGTTGTTTTTTCATTCGAGCACTTGTTGTTCTGTGGGATCAGCACGTCACTCATCCCCAAACAACACAGCAATCACCACTTACTTACATCTGAATAGTCATTCATATAAAACCTGCGTGTATATGGAGAGCTAAGAGTTGGAGCGGGGCTCCGGCGCATGAGGAGATGAGAATCTGACATACGTAGTTTTTTATTTTTAACATTAATTTCTTAACAAACATTTATTTGCCCATAAACTTTTTGGAAAGAAGACTTATTTATTTCACCACAAACTGTTTATTTATTCAAGTTCACATAAGGGCACATGCACATTGACTAAAACTGCATCCAATCCACTATGTGCTATACTGGGATGTAGAAATGTACATTTTAAAAATGTTTTCATTGTTTATTAAAACAATTATGAAAATCATAACATGAAATTTTGTTTAATTTATTTCAGTTAATAAATTAAAATAGAATTTTGTGCTAAGTATTTGGCAGAAGACAGACATTACATCACCAGCACAAACTGGTGCATTAATGACTAACGGACATGGGAAATGTATCAGGGTAAAGATACTCATTTTATTTAGGAAATGTAAAGAGAAGTACTTCATTACTGTATTTATTGTGTATTTTCATCTACTTGTTATTCACTTCCTTTCAACTTTCATTTCACCTCACTACATTTCCTAAATAAAATGTTTACAAATATAAAATAAAAACTCTTTTAATCAAGTAATATTTTAAAATGTGTATTTATTTCTACCATTTTTGGTAAGATAAGTGTACCTTTACTGAAGTATCACTTTCAAGCACTTTATACAAAATGTGCCAGCCAAGGGTCTGATTACACCAACATCTGATTGGCTATTAAGTTTATAAATCCCAAGTCATGCGTCTGTCATGATGTTACCATACTTGTTCTTTGTTTTCTTCTGACTTTTATTTTTTGGGACTTTAATTTGTTGTTTTAAGATGTTTGTTTCAGTCTCCCCTCCACCATGTTTGTCTTGATTAATCAGTCTATGTGATGTCTGTGGTTCAGTTGGGTTTGGTTTTGGATCTGTTGGTGTCACTGCTGTTGTTGTCCTTGTTAATGTTTCCTGATATGTTTAGCTTTTTGTCTATTTTCTTCTGCTACTATTAGCATTAGCAGGAGCGTTAGCATTATCCTTTAGTTTCTAGTGATGGTGGTCAATTTATGCTTCACAAAGGATTGATTTAATAAAGGGAGCCTCATTTAGCACATGCTTCACTAGCGCCCCTACTGCTGAAAATATGTATCACAGCAAATTGTGGTTCAAGAATAATCTGAAAGTTGGTATGTTACCTTTTCTTAAAAAAAAAAAAAAGAAAATGTAGGCTCTAACACACTCACACACACACTCACACATACGCACACACACACACAAATGCACACACACACACACACGCACACACGCACACACGCACGCGCACACGCACCACTATGCTCCTTGCGTACATTAATTGGTATTAAATACTTTGTCAGTTATGGCAGTGTAGTTGGCAGTGTAAAAACTAAAGGGTGAAGAGACCCATGAATGAAAGCGTGTGAAATTTGTGTTCAGTCATTAGTGCTGCACCACATATGGTATGAGAGAGAGAAAGAGAGAGAGAGAGAGAGAGAGAGAGAGAGAGAGAGAGAGAGAGAGAGAAAAAAAAAGTCTTCACTGCTGTGGTTGGGGTGAGGCAGTTTCTTTTCTTAAGCACAACCTCACTCACCCTAGAGAACCTAAACTCATACAGAAGTCACGATCCACATTTACCAGTGCTAACTGATATAGGTGAGGATACTGATGTCCGCTCTAGTAGTCGAGTCTATAAACTGTACAATAACTTTTTCTGGCAAAATAAAGCTCTCACTTTTAATTAAATAAATATACAACATGAACAAGATGATCAACAATTGATCATCATTTATTTATTATAATTATTGTGCAGACAAAGTGACAACCATGAGGTAACCACGTACATAAGAGAGGACATGAGTTTATTTGCAGTGACCATTTCAAAAGATTCCCCCACATTCCCTATTTTTGATCTTCTTCAAAGAAATATAACAGACAATTAAAAAAAATACTACAATGAACACAAATGATTCTTTTATATCACTATCTTTAATAAACATAACACTACAAATCATGTATGTTTGTTAAATGAAAACAGATTACCAACAATAAGCCACAAAATGCCACCTGTGTCACATGCATCGATCAAGGAAATCACACTCACAATGAAACAGAGATGTGTATTTTTGTTACTTGTTTGTATTTTTCAAAAATGATACAAGCCTTGAAGTGAGGATTTATTTTCTACAAACCTCGAACCCTCAGGTGTTCCTGCCCCATCACTAGAGTCTAGCATCACCATAGTTTGTTTTTATAATGTTAAAATTTCACAATATTAAATATAAGTCTGCTTTGAATCCTGGATCCACTTGTGAGTTCATCAGTGGAACAGTCTATAGAAATAAGTGTGTAAGTAATAAAACAATTAAAGTTTGACAAGAATACTGCAAAAAATGTATTTATTTACTTTGTCACTGTTTTCAGAAATATAAAGAATTAGTTTTCACTGGATTTATACTATATTACATATGCATTAGTTATGATTTTACAAAACACAAACTAAGGATATTCATTTTAAATCATTGTCACTGCATGTATAAATAAATGTTCAGAATGTAATCCGTTTTGCTGTACATGTTATAATTTTTCTATGCTCTAGATCGTAATTTGATCCTGGAGAGTCCTGTCCATGCTGTGACTGAAGGACATCCTCTGACTCTACGCTGTTTAGATCGCAACACAAAGCCCTCAAACCTCCGAGCTGATTTCTATAAAGATGGATCAGTTCTCCAGACACAGACTACAGGAGAGATGATCATCCATAAGGTCTCAACGTCAGATGAAGGTTTCTACCACTGTAAACACCCAGAGAGAGGAGAATCAGAGAAAAGCTGGGTCTCAGTCAGACATACCAAATCATGTAAATATTCATTTAAATTAAATTATGAGTTGAATACAGTGCCTTTATATACAGTAACGATGTATAGTGCTCACATAGACTGGTGTAATTGTACAGTAAGTATATCATTGTAAAACATGAAGTGTGTTCAAATGCTTTGTCTGTGTGTATTAGTGAAATGAATGGATTTATACTGCAGATTAAGCTACAATATTCACACAGTTTAGCATAAAATAATGTTATGATGATGATTTTTTTTTTTTATTCAGTGTCAGGTCCATCATATATGAAAAATCACATGCTGATCAGCAGTGTAGTGATGGCTTCTAGCAGTCTTAAGTACTGGTGAACATCATTCTTCAGGACAAACCATACAGACCTGTATAAATTGCAGTACCAGCAGGAGCATCATAGTGATTGTACGGTCAATTAAGTTGTCAGCCGTGCCAGAGTCAATTAAAGCAGCAACTAAGGTTGGATTAGCAATCTGGCATACCAGCCACACGCACTTTGTAGCCTATACAATATATGATTATTTATTTTATTTATTTTTATTTTATTTTAGTCATGAACCAGTCCATCATGCAGGGAGAGCAGCCCATTGATTTATCTGTATACTGACAGAATAAGCTCAATCACATGGTGCAAAACATGGAGCAACAACATACAGTATCTTCATGGGCTGGAGTAGCTCAGTGGTTAGGTTGCTGGGTTACTGATCTGTACATCCCAGGTTTAAACCCCAACTCTACCACCAAGCTGTAATGGTTGGACCCTCTACTGTATCAATGCTCTGAGCAAGGGTGACTGTTGAAGTGCACTAAATGTAAAATGTAATTATAATTTGCTCTGCCTTTATAATATATTTTCACACTTCTCCCTGCTTCTTATCTATCTCTCATATCACAATGGACTTAACTAAGGGGAAAAAAAGCTACAAGAAAAAAATCGTAAAAGTCTGTACATAGATGCTGTCAAATGTGACAGGTTTCAGACTTGCTTGTTGAAGGGGCTGCTGCAGTAGATTCTGCCTCAACAGTAGTGTAACACATCTTCACTAAAATATAGGAGAGCTGGTGGAGAGCCATAGTGAAGAGCAGACATGTACTGTAATCAAAGATGAGGACCAGAGTGACAGACAGAATGAAGAGCAGCAGGAAGAGAGAGCAATTAAACCAGTAGCAGGTGGCTTCACAATAACACACAAAAGAGAGGTAGTCTTTGTGTGTGTGTGTGTGTGTGTGTGTGTGTGCGTGTGCGTGTGTGTGTGTGTGTGTTTTGAAGGGGAGAATATATGCACAGCATCTCAAAAAAATTGGATATTGAGTAAAAGTATTTTTTTTCCATAAATAAATTTTTAAAAAAGTTAAACTATATACTGTATTTTCTAAATTCATTACACATAAGTGAAATATTTCAAGCCTTGTTTTGTGGTAATTTAGATGAAAAAGAAATCAAGTATCTCAAAATATTGAAATTTTCTAAGATCACAAAAAAGATCTACAGTACAGAATGTATTGAGTGCATAAATCAACATAATTTGTTTAGAAGTTGGATTGCGAAGTTATGTGTGTTGTTATGAGTGTTATCTACTCCTAGTACGTGTCTTGTAGACTATAATTCTATGCTGCTTTGACACTGTTTTCAAAGTCTGTGTGTAACAGCTAGAATTAATGTACGGACTACAGGTTATATTTAGGTTTTACTGTGTTTTATCAGACAACGTGAAGGTAAAATATAGACATAAAAAAAAAAACATGTACATTGGCATTCTGAGACAAAGTGTCCAATGACGGCACCATCAGACAAACCTGTGAGCATGAGAGTGGTGAAGCGACATCATCCAAACATCCCAACTCACCAAAACATGCAGTGCTCATGAAACACTCCTGATCCACTTCCTAACATAAATGTAAAAGTCCTGTCTGAGTCCTGAACACTAATGAGACGGCTGCTCAATAACTGTGGGACAGAAAAATCTGAAGTACTAACAAACTTCTTTATGACGCGTTATTAACAAAATATATATTTTTTGTTTATTTGTTTGTTTATTTATAGGGCGTCCTAAAGCCATGATATCCATAAAACCTGATAAACCTGTGTATGTAGGAGAGACAGTTGATCTCACATGTGAGATACAGGGAGGAGGAGACACTGAGTGGACATACAGCTGGTATAAGAATAATAAGAGTCTCTACACAGAGGGAGAAGACAGAGTCTATACAGACAGCACAAAGCAGGAGATCAGTATCAGGTCTGTTAGTGACTCTGACAGTGGTGTCTACACCTGCAGAGGACAGAGAGGTGAATCTCAGAGATCAGAGATCAGTGATGCTGTTACACTGACTGTATCAGGTGAGTCTGTGGAAACATCTGAATAAGTTCATGCTGTGTCCATGTGGTTAACAGTACACAGACAACATTAAGACAGAAGGCAGTGTGTGCTGACTGTTTTAAAATATTTGTAATAATTCTGTCATAGAAGCATGCTAAATAGGTGACAGTTGACCATAACAGTAATTCACCCTTCTTTCTGTACACACACATGAAAGAAAATTTAGACAGTGTTAGACAAAACATAACACTGTGTGCAGTATGCTGTGTGTGTTCAAATGCAGTTGTGTTTATTTGTTTGTTCTGCAGTTTGAGCTAAAACATTCAAACAGTTCAATATTAATAATGTGTTACAATTATTTTATTCAGCATCGGCTCGATCCTCAGTGTTCATGCTGATCAGTAATATAGTGGCGCCTGTTCCGTATCTGCTGGTGACCATCATCCTGCTGTTCAAATGTTACAGAGCTCGAGGTGAGAACTCATTCAGTACGTCTCTGTGCATATAATAAGTGACTTAATGAATTATACTGAATATTTATGCAGGAAAACATTTTGACCTTATTAAAGGTAAACGTCATTCGACTCCATATTAACAAAAACAAATATAAAATAAGTTATTCGTTTTTTTTTTTAATGCACACTTATCGTATATTTTAAATGTAAGTATGATATGATATAAAACATGTCCACACAGAGTTGATGTGGACGCTGCTGCAGGTTTGCTTTATTATAAGCAAACTAAACATAAGCTACTGAAATGTAACAGAATGAATGATGCTCATTTTCTAACACGTTTTGTTTTCCCTCATTTCCCGATACCTTTTAAATTGTGTTTATGATGAGATCAATGTGTGTTTTCTGTATAAACAGCTTTTATGAACCGGAATTTAAATGTCCCTGTTTTCTTCAACAGATCAAACTGATAGAGAAAGAATCAAGACTGCAGTCAGTGAGGAGTGAGCTGTTACCTGTTTAAAACGAGTCTGCAGTGCTGTTTTCTTTAAGATTATTTGAGAGATTTTTATGATAACTTTTATTTGTTTCTTTAATATCATGCTTTTAACTTTCTTTGTTTCTCCACATTTGACGATCATGTAATCATGCATTGTATTGCCCTACACCATGTCTTGTATTATTAGATTTTCTATTATCCTATTGGCTGCTGTGTGTATGATATGATTTTTCCTGTTGGTAACTTGTTAGGTTCATTGTTATAGTACTGTAATTTTCCCTGTTTTAGCCATAATCTATAACAGCCAAAGTGTCCATGTTGCTGCTCAGATTCCTACAGTATGTTGGTGTTTGACAACTTTTATGATGAATTATCTGGACTTGTATCCAGCTTCAACTTTGTTTTTTGACAGTTTAAACCTAATATAAAGCGAGTGATAAATGTTTTAGCTAGTATCTTTGAGATGTAAATGTCTACTATTGTATTTATATTTTGTTTGTCTTTAATTGTAGCTGTGTAAGGGGATTTGTGGATGTAGTAATGTCCAAAGAATGTCATATGAAACAACTCCTCCTGTCATGTCATACGTCATATGATACAACTCTTATTTAAAAAAATATTGCACTAAATATTTTTTGTCTCTATATATTCATGTGCTAAAATATTCACTGAATGAAATTCATTTAAAAAATTATCCAATACAATGTGTAGTTTATTAACAGTGTTATGCAGTCTAAGTAGAGGATCTCAGTACAGTGAAGCTCAGTATTAAATGAGGAATAAACAGAAGTGTTATTACTCTTACTGCATGTCTACATACTGGGACACTGATATACAGGACTAACATCATACTGACAATGTCCAAAACAGATCATTTCTGAAATGAACCAGCAGGATTTCTAGCCGAACTTTCAGGGTCTGCAGTGAAGTCAAGTAGGTAGAGAAACGAAAGGCATTCTTACACTTCTCACCTCTGAGCAGGAGTGTTCAGAACTAATGCAATAAATATTAACATTCAAAGTCAAATGAGTCTCTTCATTCACCACTGCAGAGTGAGAGTCAAAAATTCCAATCGTGTCTCCATGTTAAGAATCTAATTTTATCATTTCAAAGGACATCAAGCAAAAGTAGAGTTGCAAATAAGAGGTAATCATGAACTGTACAAACACAGAGATAATCAAGATTTATAAATCGACTCATGCTTGGAGTCTAAAGCAGGCGGAAGTGTTACATGTGACACCTAATCTCTGAACCTTGTGTCAAGCAGATCGGGTGATTACAAATAAATGATTACTTTGATGTATCAGGTCTTTGAGATTCATTTGACACATGATGCCTCATTTGTGGTGGCTTTTCCAATCAGCACACTGTTCACCTCTTAGTGGCACGACACCCTTTACAACAACACTTGTATATGAATGGAGCCGACGAGAAAAAAGTCCTTCCAATTTGGGAAATAATTTCTCCTAATGAGGTCATATTGTTATTACTAGACGATAATCAGGCTTTTTCTACTCTTTTACTTTTTAAAGATGTTAGTTATATGCACAAGCAACCCCCCCCTTAGCACACCCCCCCACACACACACAGTAATAGCCATATTACATGTCCATATTAATTAATTGCATGTCCATATTAATTGTGCTGCTTGAGATGTTATGGTTCATCTGCCATACACATTTTGTCCACCAGATGTCACTATAATGAGGTCCTGAGTGAACAAACAAACCTTTTGGTGAAACTATGGCTGGGAAGTGTCGTCACCTGAATCAGGCTTCATCTCGCCATCACAAGCAAAGGGCAATCACAAAATCGAGAAAATAAAGTGAGTGTCAGGAGGCCAAGACGTCCATAGATCAAAACCAACAAGGTCAATACATTTTAAATCAAGAGATATTAAAGAGTTAAAGAACAACAAGACGGTCAAGATACACAGATGTCTACATTATCCATACAGTCAGTGCATAGAAAAAAAAAAAAAAACATTTTGTCGTCATAACATATACCCACAAACTGGAAACAAGATTAATTGAACTACACTATGACAGAACAAAAAGTGATGTGAGAACGAGCCAAAGGAAACTGATCTCTAATTTCCATATAATATATACAGTAGGTCACAAAAGTGAGTACACCCCTCACATCTCTGCAAATATTTAGTTATATCTTTTCATAGGAAAACACTCCATAAATGACTCTTTGAGACAATGAAAAGTAGTCAGTGTAAAGTTTGTATAGCAGTGTAAATTTATTGTTCCCTCAAAATAAATAAAAATACAGCCAATATTAGCTGAACCCCTGGCAACAAAAGTGAGTACACCCCTAAGTGTACAAATTGAGCTCAATTAGTCATTTTCCTTCGCCTTTGTCATGTGACTCACTCATTCTCAGATCACATTCTGTCTGTCACAGTGTGGGTCAGTTAATCTTATTTCCAGGTTGTGAGCGTGACAAGGTACAGACTGTAAAGGTCTCTCACTCAAAAGTATGAGATGGGGAGGGAGCTAGTGGACCACCTTTTTCCATCAGGAAACACATCTAACTTTATACAGAAATACAGTTTATTCATAATATAGTGAATATACGTACACTGTATACATTGTGTGAAATTGTTTAAACTAATATAAACCATTAAATTGTTTGGTTTAAGGTAAATGAAAAACGATGAATTATTTCCTGTATATGCTTACTGAATTAGGGAAGAAAGACAGATCTGTGATTACTTAGCACAGAGATGATATTTAAACTTAACATGCACATCATTTGGAGGACCAAAGACAGACAGACGATAGGAAGCGCATTAGCATTTTCTAGGTAAAATTTTCTGGCCAAAAGGCTTTCGCAATCGATTTTCATGTATATTCATCTGGACTGGCTCTAGGAAGTGTTACATAATACTGAAAGAGGAAGCTCAATGAGGAGGTTGCTTTATGTAGCGGCGTGGGAATGTTCACATATTATCAGACACAATTACACTGGATTTTTTTAAATGATGGTCTTTAGGTAGTTAATGATAATTATCTCATATTGTGATCTACTTGTGACGACACACACCCACATACACACACACATTGAAATAAACTGTTGCATTATCTTGTCTCATAAATACGGCAACATTTTACATAATAATAATAATAATAATAATAATAATAATAATAATAATAATAGTCAGTTAGATGGAGACCTGAGAAAAGAGGTAGGCAGTTGATTTGTGTGGTTTTGCGTGTTTTTTCATGAGCTGTGGAGAAGAGGAAATGTGAATTTGTGGTTACTGACTGGAAACTGCTCTGGACAAATATAACCTCACTGGTACTCATCGCTTGGCTTATTTGGTACTTATATATAAATATAATGTTTTAGGCTTACTGTTTTTTTTTTTTTTCTTTACATGTTTCCTCTGGAAATCAATGAATAAGCATGGTATTAGTTTTCATTGTTATGCTGATGACACACAGTTATACATTTCAGCAAAACCAAATGACAAAAAACATCTTAATAGAGGTGAGCAATGTGTGCACGACATAAGAGACTGGATTTAAATTAACTTCCTTCTGCTTAATCCTGATAAGACACAAGTTCTAGTCATAAGACCACACGCAGCTAGAAGCAAGCTGTTTGATCACACCGTAACTTTAGATGGTCTTTCTGTTCAACAGTCTTTTTCTAGTCTTTCATTTGAAGCATGTGTAGATAATTCTACCAGGATAACATTCTTTCATCTTAAAATATTGCCAAGATTAGGAATATATTGGAACTAAACAATGGAAACAGTTTTCATGCTTTTATCACTTCTAGGTTGGACTATTGTAACGCCTTACTGTCTGGTTGTTCAACTAGGTGTATAAACAAGCTTCAGTTAGTACAGAATGCAGCAGCGAGAGTCCTCACTAGAACCAGAAGATACGAGCACATCACCCCTGTCTTATCTACACTGCATTGGCTCCCCGTGAAATTTCACATTGATTTTGAGATGCTACTTTTGACAATTAAAGCACTAAATGGTCTCGCGCCGCAGTATCTGAGTGAACTGCTAGTGTCTTACGATCTGCCACGCCTACTTCGATCAAAGAATGCAGGCGGCCTGTCAGTACCACGTATTATTAAAACTACAGCAGGGGGCAGATTCTTACAAAGCCCCAAAGTTATGGAATATTCTTCATATTGATGTTCGACACTCAGACACAGTCTCATTGTTTAAGTCTAGGCTAAAAACCTATTTATTTAGCCAAGCATTTTTGTAAATAGATTAACCTTAGGTAAAGGAGCAGATCTGGGGACTCATGGACGTAGAGTATTCTGGTGAACTGGTATGTTTAGATGCTGTCCTCCCCACTCTCATTGATCACTGACAATGAATTGATCGATCGCTTTACATCTCAGGGGCTCTAAACATACCATCATGTCTGTGATTCCTTCTGGCTCTCCTGTTTATTGATGCTGTCATAGTTAAGCTCTGCCTGCACTCTACACTAAATATACATTCACCGTATACATTGTGCAACTATGATCATACCTAACTGTTATCTCTCCTTCTCTTCTTTTTCTCCTTTCCCCTCCTTTCTTTCCTGTCACTCGTGCGCTGCCAGTGATCCACACCCCCACTGCCCTCTAGACCTGTCTGACTCGTCCTGGTGCCCCACTTCTGGCTGGAGATCTTGTCGTATGCATACCCTGTGTTGTCTGTCTGGGATGCGTGTGGTGACTGGGGACGGTTCCACTTTACCATGGAGACAGTTCTGGCCTCAGCTGATATCGACAGCTGTTCTTTGAGGACTTATAACTGCAATTGCTCATTAATTAAAGACTGGAATTTCCTACAGTCTACCTGAGCCTCTAATAATGAACTGGACTCCATGGTAAAACCTTAACTAATTGTAAGTAATAACTTAGCTGTTATACTGAACAGCCAGTTGCTTAACAAACAGTATGACTGCAGGTAATTTCCTGCTATCTGTTTTCACCCAAATGAGGTTGGATGTCCCATTGAGTCTGATTCCACTTAGGGTTTCTTCCTATTGCCATCTCAGACAGTCTTTCCTCCCACAAAATTGTATTAAATATTGCTGAGTAGTGTTATTGTAGGACAAAAATCATGTTCGAGCAATAATGGGAAACTTAAGGTAAAATGCATAGTAGAAGAAGTAGTGCAGGAGGGGCCTGTTAAGTAAACATTTAATGGAAGATAATTATGCTTTATTAGAAAACAATGAAACTTGTTTACAACATTCATAATGTTTTATTTTTAAATATTTTGATCTTTTAATATAATCATGTTATTGTCATATATATAAAACCTGGGTTCCACCCTCCCCATATCCCAATCCAATCGAGCACCCATCAGTCAAACAAGTCTAATCCATGGCAAAAAAAGGATCCAAAGCCAACCTATTGGTCTAGAGACCAACACACACATCCAGAGGTCTTGTGAAGCCATACTCCAAGGAGACAAAGCTGCCGCTTCATAAAGGGAAAGGGCATAACGTTTGGCCTTTTGATATCATTGTTGATTGGTGTATATACACACACACACACACACACACACACACACATGCACACACACACACATGCACATGCACACGCACACACACACACACACACACACACACACAGTACACACACACTGCATTACATGAAGTTATATTGGTAACACAGCTGAGTAGGTTCTCATTGACCTGTGTACAGCTAAGAAAACACTTCCAGTAAGGAGATTTCTGAAACTACTTTGTGTAGTTACACTGCTTTTAAAAGTGGAAGTAATGGTGCAATTAACTTAAATATCTTCAACTGTTGTTTTGCATCACTAGCGGCATTTCCTGCCCATAATGGCTTTAACAAACCTTGTTACCATTAACTAGGCTTTCTGAGAAAATGGCTCATACAGTACACTTCTGTTTTTGTCGCATGAAGTCATTTGATGGTCTGTACATTACAACATGTCAATAGTACACTCATTCTTACTCATCCACTCATCGTCTATACCGCTTTATCCTGTATTAAGGGGACCTGGAGCCTTAGGGCACAAGGCATGGTACACACTACGGGCAATTTGGGAACACCAATCATCTGCAGGTCTTTGGCCTGTGGGAGGAAACCGGAGTACCTGAAGGAAACCCACTAAGAACAGGGAGAACATACAAACTTCATGCACATATACAGTGTATACAGAAAGTATTCAGACCTCCTTACATTTTTCATTCTTTTTTATATTGCAGCCATTTGCTAAAATAAAAAAAGAAAAACCTAAATAACACAAGATCCTAAGTATTCAGACCCTTTGCTCAGTATTTAGTAGAAGCACCCTTTTGATCTATTACAGTCTTTTTGGGAAAGATGCAATAATTTTTTCACACCTGGATTTGGGGATCCTCTGCCATTCCTCCTTGCAGATCCACTCCAGTTCTTTCAGGTTGGATGGTAAACGATGGTGGACAGCCATTTTCAGGTCTCTCCAGAGATGCTCAATTGGGTTTAAGTCCGGGCTCATTCAAGAACATTCACATAGTTGTTATGAAGCCACTCCTTCTTTATTTTAGCTGTGTGCTTAGGGTCATTGTTTTGTTAGAAGGTGAACCTTCGGCCCAGTCTGAGGTCCTGAGCACTCTGGAGGAGGTTTTCATCCAGGATATCCCTGTACTTGGCCGCATTCATCTTTCCCTCGATTGCAATCAGTCGTCCTGTCCCTGCAGTTGAAAAACACCCTCTTATTTTTCACCATCTTAGACTCTTGTTTTTTTTTTTTTTTAGCAAACTCCATGCAGGCTTTCATGTCTTGCACTGAGGAGAGGCTTCTGTTTGGCCACTCTGCCATAAAGCCCTGACTGGTAAATGGCTGCAGTGGTGGTTGACTTTCTACAACTTTCTCCCATCTCCCGACTGCATCTCTGGAGCTCAGCCACAGTGATATTTGGGTTCTTCTTTACCTCTCTCACCAAGGCACTTCTCCCTCAATAGCTCAGTTTGGCTGGAGGCCAGCTCTAGAAATGATTCTGGTTGTCCCAAATGTCTTCTATTTAAGGATTATGGAGGCCACTGTGCTCTTAGGAACCTTGGCCAGGTCTGTGCCTTGCCACAGTTCTGTCTCTGAGCTCTTCAGGCAGTTCCTTTGACCTCATGATTCTCATTTAAGGTCTCATTTGAGCTGTAAGGTCTTATATAGACAGGTGTGTGGCTTTTCTTAATCAAGTCCAATCAGTATAATCAAACATAGCTTGACTCAAATTAAGGTGTAGAATCAGCTGTAGGATGATCAGAAGAAATGGCCAGCACCTGAGTTAAATATATGAGTGTCACAGCAAAGGGTCTGAATACTTTGTGACCACGTGATATTTTATTTTTTAATAAATCTGCAAAAATGTCAACAATTCTGTGTTTTTCTGTCAATATGGGGTTCTGTGTACATTAATGAGGAATAAAAAAAATGAAATTAACTGATTTTGGCGAATGGCTGCAATATAACAAGTGAAAAATTTAAGGGGGTCTGAATACTTTCTGTACCCACTGTAAATGGCAATCGAGCGTAGCCAGTAATCAAACCCAGACCCTGGAGGTGCTAGGCAACAGTGCTAACCACTACACCACCATGCCACGCTAGACCTGTGCCTCGGATCATTCTGCCTGAGAGCAGCGATATGCTCTTGGCTGTGGTGTTTTATTTTAAGAAATAGCGTGAGTTTGGCTGCAAAGAACATAACCAAGTGTGAATATGATGTAAGTGCTTTGAAACTATCAAGATAAACAACTTAAGGAGGGCTTATAATTTAATTTATAATGTACTTATTTTGGGCCAACATTGTTCACATGTAAGCATTATTAAAATTAAATAAAAAATGCTTTATAATAATAATAATAATAATAATAATAATAATAATAATAATAATAATAACTAGCTGTGTAATAACTAGTGGATATGCTGGGGTTAAGGTGAGGACTCCATGGAACTCTCTATATTTATAGTAAATATAAAATTGGCAAAATCATATAAATATATTTCATAAATTGAGTAAGATTCAGTAAAACAGTTAAGTAGACTTGAATAACTACTGTACATTTAGTACAGGATTAGGGTTAGTCATTATAATTAATTAAGTTATTGCAACGGTAACTCTAAATGAAAATGAGTAAAATAATTGAGTAGACATAATTAAAATCCAAGGTAGAAGAAACTAGTCTATTAAACTAACAAATGTGCTGAATTCACTATTTGAACTAAATATATTTTACTGGATAAGAATCTAATGAGTCATATTTTACATGTGACAGATTGCACAACTTCACACTCTGCAGTTTCCTGTAAACTGTGGGATCCTTACAGCCATGTGTGCAGGCCTCTTAAAGGAGCAATGACTGTCTAAATAAAGATAGGACACGGAATATCTATGACCAAATGTTCAAAAATCAAAGACTCAAAGGTTCATTCGGTAATGATTCAACATTTTTTGATGAAGTGAAAAATATGCAGAGATTACACTGCCAACCCATAAGCTGCCACCTAAAAAGGCATGATAGTGTACAAGTAAGTCCCAGTGTGACTGTTACTGTAAAGGCTAGTAGACTGGTTAAATAGCACTTCCATTCTTTTTTTGGAGTAAAATATATTCAGTACACATTCCTGGAGATGATCATGAACACCTTCCACAAGGAGGATAAAACCAAAAACGTGTGTACGGAAGTAATAAGTATATTAAGGTTTACTGGTAGAGCAACAGTAAGGAGATTGCTAAAATTACTGTGTTTAGTTACACTGCCGTGTAGTCTAATGGAAAATATTTATCAGTCAGGCTAAACATAAAACGTTTACAATTGGCTAGGGAGCATGAATAGTGGACTGTGGAGCATTGGGAAATGTGGTGTTGTTTAATGAGTCCAGATTTACAGTACTCTGTTGCAGAATGATGGGTTCATCACTGTACATGCCACTCTTCATACTCTGACTCACCCATCACTATGGAACAGGGTGATTCATTATGGAAGGATGTTTTGGCGGAGCAAAATAATGGTTTAAACAAACAAACCATGAAGTGTTGATAATAAAAGGTGTTTGTGGAACTGTTGTATAAAAGCACTATGACACTAGAGGTTGTGCTGTTATGATCATTGGGAGCAAACCTGTGTTGCCTTCTGAGCTCAGGCTGTGCCCTCATGCGTACAACCTCATCTCACCCATGCTGATAACCAGCACAACATCACTTAAACTCAAACAGCAAGTATTTTTTAATTTTTTTTAGAAAGGGGAAGGAAAGGTCAACCAGTTTACAAAAAAAGCACACATTTCTCTCTCTCTCTCTCTCGCTCTCTCTCTGTAGAAGACAGGAAGTGGCGAGGCTTCAACACAAACCACTGCGCTGTGGGTCAGTCAGTCATTATAGAGAGAGAATGGAGCTCAGTCCTCTCCCCAGTCCTCTGATGCTCTGTGAGTAAATGTTCTCTTTGTGTCTTCATTAGAGTCAGTGTTGGGGTATAATTTGATCTGATGATAGAAAATGACTGGAATATGTTTTTTTTTACTTTTAAAAGTGGAAGTAATGGTTGCGATTAACTTCAACTGCTGTTACAACTCTAGTGGCATTTCCCTTGTATAATGGCTTTAACAAACCCTGTTAGCATTAACTAGGCTTACTGAGAAAATGGCTCATACAGTACACTTCCGTTTTTGTTACTATGATTATCTGTACATTACAACAAGTCAATGCAGTAAGTTCATTCTAATACAGACTAATACCATACACCATATACTAATCCCACACTAATAATCATTATTTGCTGATGCATTAGTTAGTTAGAGGCCTGAGAGTAGTGATATGATCTTGGCTGTGGTGTTTTATTTTAAGAAATGGTGTGAGTTTGGCTGCAAAGAACATAAGCAGGCGTGAATGTGTTGTAACTGACTTGAATCTATCATTGATAAACAACTTCAGGAGGGCTTATAATTATATTCATGATGAATTTGTTTTGGGCCAAAATCAACCAACATTGTTCAGATGTAAGCATTAACTGAAAATGAAAGCAAAAACAAATATATTTATAATAAAAATAATAATAAGAAGAGGGATAGTCATTATAATTAATTAGGTTATTGCAATGGTTACTCTAGATGAAAATGAGTAAAATAATTGAGTAGACATAATTAAAACGCAAGGTGGAAGAAACTAGACTATTTAACAAATAAATTTCCTACATTCACTAAATATTTGAACTAAATATATTTAACTGGATAGGAATCTACTGGGTCATATTGTACATGTGACAGATTGCACAACTTCACACTCTTCAGTTTCCTGCAAACTGTGGGATCCTTACAAACATGTGTGCAGGCCTCTTAAAGGAGCAATGACTGTCTAAATAAAGACAGGACACTGAATATCTATGACCAAATGTTAAAAATGTAAAGATTCAAAAGTTAACTCTGTAATGGTTCAACATCTTTTTTCATAAGGTGACAAATGCAGAGATTACACTGCCAACCCATAAGCTGGCACCTAAAAAGGCATGATAGTGTACAATAGTACTTCCATTCCTTTTTTGGACTATATACTGTACTGTATATATATATATATATA
>QMIH01002793.1:28291-38291 GCA_003987875.1 Clarias batrachus | reverse complement strand
CTCCTCAGTGTCACTGTGATAAATGTGAAAGTACCTCACCAAGCCCCGGCGGGAGCGACCACGGACAATCTGCTCTCTATACTCCTGGACTCGAAATCGCAGGTGTGTGTAGTCAACGCACATGTCGAGTCGAGTTATGTCTTTAACAGAATTTCCATGCACATTTCTAATGAAAGATTTTACTTTTATTTGTCTGCATGGTGTTCATTTTATTTTGTGCAATTTATTTCATGTAGCACTAAATCTTAGAGGCCTCAATCAATAGGCTGAAAACATCTTTAAGCTGTCCCTCCCTCCCCCCACCCCGCCCTGCCCCGCCCTGCCCCGCCCTGCCCCGCCCGTGGATGAGGCCACACTGCTGTCATGTGTTGTGTTACAGCACGAACACTGTGTGTGGTTCACTCGATGTGTGAAAGTCGCAGGTGGATGAAGATGTGACCTTAATGCTCAGAGCCAATATAAAGAAACTGTGGAGGCCATGCTGATAACCGGCACACACACACACACCTACAGCCTTGCGCGCACACACACACACACACACACACACACACACACACACACACACACACACCTCTACACATTTATACTGGTTTATCTCCCATCACCAGCCCACACTTTAATCCCACTGCGCTCCACAGACACTCGTCTGACCCTCTAACTCTGGAATGAGTCTCAGCGTCTTCATTCAGGAGAACGCATCGGCGTGATGTTTACTAGCTCTGTTATTGAAATCCACATACAACTCATTTCATTTAATTTCATCTCACAGAATTCTCACTTCTCATCTCACTTCATGTGAAACAAAA
Source organism: Clarias batrachus (assembly GCA_003987875.1). Taxonomy (NCBI): domain Eukaryota; kingdom Metazoa; phylum Chordata; class Actinopteri; order Siluriformes; family Clariidae; genus Clarias; species Clarias batrachus. Next base: position 37,485 of record QMIH01002793.1, on the reverse strand, counting down.
ACATAAAGCGCTAACATCCAGTAAAGCACCCTCTAGTGGGGACTGATAAAATATCTGCTTCTAGTATCAGAGACCCTCTGTGTGTGTGTGTGTGTGTGTGTGTGTGTGTGTGTGTGTGTGTGTGTGTGTGTGAGTTTTACAGCTTAATAGTTTTACAGTGTTATTTGAATTGACACACTTGCCTTGTCTGTTACTATAGATAATTAAGACGCTGCTTGACCTTTAAAATCTAATCATAAGAAGAATCTCAGGTCCAATCTCTCTCTTTATTTTATTTTATTCATATATAATTATTTATTATTTAAACAGATGCTACACTAAAACTTGTGGGAACCCTAGAAATGACTGACTGGTCAAAATCACAACATATTGATATAATTAATAGGAAATTATCATTTTTGAACCTTGAAACCATGAACACACACACACACACACACACACACACACACACAGAGGATTTATATGAAGTCCATGTCCATGTTAGATAATGCAGTAATGTAATTGTGAATAATTTATATTTTTATAGAACATTATCTATAATAAGATTTGGTGTGTGTGTGTGTGTGTGTGTGTGAGAGAGAGAGAGAGAGAGAGAGAGAGAATGAGAGAGACTTACTGCCATGACCCTTAGTGATCAGGGTGAGTGTGAACAGAAGAAGCAGAACGTTCTTCATGCTGGCAGTGGCTGATCTGAGAAGAGCAGAATAATACGTATAACTGCACTTTACTGCTTTTATAGCGCCCCTAAAGCACCGCCCCTGTTATCACAAGCCCCGCCTACGGGCAGACAGCCTTATCCATAGCGACTTTCAGTGCTTTGAAGTCTCCATCAATTAAATATATCCGTTCACTGGTTACGGACTAACAGCACCATCACAGTCACACACTATGGGGATGGGTTTGATAACAAAGACGTTGTTTAAAGACTCCCTGACGTGGCTAGACGGACGTCTAGATGAAGTTCACTGCACCGCCGAGGTGTCAGAACAGAACAAAGTCTAGATTTTTCTCTTCTTTAAGCCAGCTGAGGTCAGCTGACCAGCACTGCTCCTGTAAACAATAAATAATAAAATAATCAGTGGAGGTTTGCGCTTGTGATCACTGATCCCTTATCCACATGTGCATGGGTATTAAAAAAATAAAAACAGGTGTATTTTTGTGTGTTTTCGCTCTTTTTTCCACACACCTAGTGATCACTGATAAGTGACCTTTTAATGCATTAGGAAAACTCCTCCCAGGTTGGAGATAGCGAGAAGCGTTTTCAGGAGGGTGTGTGAACAGCAACGTGTCCAAATTCACAAAGCACAGTGTGTGCCAAGGAAAACTTTAAAAACTATGAGCACCTTGACAATATTTCACAAAACGAGGCATTAAGTCAAAGGCTACAGTGAAATTATGCAGTCTCATCTTTCTCGGAAGACGCAGGTTTGCGCAGCAGCTCGTCGTTCCCAGCAACACACGCATGGAACAAGGAACTTCCTGAGACTGAACTTTGTGAGCAGTCTCTAAATCTGTCAAGAATCTGTCGAGAGAGCGTCTGTTTCTCTCTTTGGTCCACCGTGCACTAATCAGTGAAAACACAATTAAAGATCAATTCATTTCGCCTTTGTGCCCAAGAATGCAGGAGAAAAATTAGCAGGTCTTCAGCAGCTCTGAGTAACAGTTTTCATTTGACGACTTCGTACAACAAGTACAAACACCACTGTTCATGAAGGAGACTGTCAAAGAACTTGTCCTCTTGCCAGTTGCAGTACTGATCACACAACTGAACATGGTCCACAACAACACAACAATGTACACAAGACAACAGATCATCGAACAAACTGTCTTTCACTGTTTAAGAATGAAAAGTGCTGTCAACTGATTACATCATCTAGTAACCGATTGTTATCTCATTAACCCCAGTCATAGTCTGTGATTAATCACAATTAATAATCATTTTTAACTTGTAACCTCTCAGAGCTTATGTTTAATGTATTCTTGTAAAAATAGTTCCCCTTGAAGGTAGCTCAAGCACACAACTTTTGTTTGATTCTAACGTTCATCTATAAGCTTTTTATAATGAAACTTGCCATTCAGCGCACCTGGTGATGTTTCCTCAGTCATCTTATTGTCCACGCTACATGTGCCATGAACACACACAGCCTCGCTATGATAATGGGAAACCATGAGCGGCTAACTTGTCCTATGATTCATTTGCATTAAAAATAGTAGTGTGTTAAAATATAGAGATTAATCACATGCAGTAATGTGTTAATATTGACAGTTTAAAAACAGTGAGAGCACTGAAATGTCATCCATTTTCCACAGACTGCATCTCTGCCATGAATGTGTCACATTTCTCATCCTGGCTGTCTTCATGCAATTTCTCCCGAAGCTGCTTAACTTTCAGTGAAAAAGAAGTTTCACTTTTTCTGCTTAGCAGAATTAGATTCGTCACTGCAGGACGCTACAAACCTCCAAAGCTGACGTTTCTTCCCTTTCATAAGCTGCAACGTTGGCCTAAAACACTAGCATTGGCCAATGCAAAAAACTGCATCGTTTCTGTGCACCATGGTTACCTCGCATGTGTTGCAACTCCAGAACCCTTAATGACAGTAAACTTTATTAGTTCCGCAACAGTCTGAGGAAAAATGACATTGCTTATAATTGCTTCTGTTTCTGTTCTGGTAAATGTAATGTCTTTAGCGGTTTCAGAGCCAGCAGTCAGTTTATGCTACTGATAATGAGTGACCGTATGAAACACTAACGCTGTGTTCTGAAGAGTGAAAAGGGTGAAAAATTGTTGTGACTTTGGCAAACAAAGCAGATGTCCGCACCATTCTTCTGTGTTTATTCGCTGTTTACATGTCGTTCTAAATATGTGGTACCTTTGTTTGCAATGGACACATACATACAGAGCAAAAGTTTGGACACCCCTCCTCATTCAGCGAGTTTTCTTTCTTGTGTTCTTTCTTGTGTTCTTTAGCCCAAACGCGTCTCTTCTGCTTGTTGTCTGTCCTTAGCAGTGGTTTCCTAGCAGATCTTCTACATGAAGGTCTGATTCACACAGTCTCCTCTTAACAGTTGTTCTAGAGATGTGTCTGCTGCTAGAACTCTGTGTGGCATTGACCTGCTCTCTGATCTGAGCTGCTGTTAACCGCCGATTTCTGAGGCTGGTGACTCGGATGAACTTCTCCTCCGCAGCAGAGGTGACTCTTGGTCTTCCTTTCCTGGGCCGGTCCGCATGTCAGACAGTTTCTTTGTAGCGCTTGATGCTTTTTGTGACTGCACTTGGGGACACTTTCATAGGTTTCCCAGTTTTCCGACTGACTGACCTTAATTTCTTAAAGTAATGACGCCCGCTCGTTTTTCTTCACTTAGCTGCTTTTTCTTGCCATAATACAAATTCAACCTCTTTGTATGAGAAGGGGTGTCCAAACTTTTGCTCTGTATTGTACAAATCACAAACCAAACACTTTGCTTCGTCTTCGGTGCATTCATCCACAGAGCACAGATATTTAGTCTTAATGTGATTGTACATATTTCAATCATTGATTGAATTCAAATAAATTCCATTTTATTTGTATAGCGCTTTTAACAATGACATGTGTAGCTCGACAGAAAGACAGGGAGGGGGGGGCAGGAGAGAAGGAGAGATGGCAGTCAGGTCTGGTCACAGTCACACAATGTATAAGGTGAATGTATATTTAGTGTAGAGTGCAAGCAGGGACTCCGGCAGGAACTAAAAGGGAGGAACCAGAAGCAAACCTGAGTGATCAATGAGAGTGGGGAGGACAGCATCTAAACATACCAGTTCACCAGAATACTCTACGTCCATGAGTCCCCCAGATCTGCTCCTTTACCTAAGGTTAATCTATTTACAAACATGCTGCGCTAAATAAATAGGTTTTAGCCTAGACTTAAACACTGATGAAACCCCCTGCTGTGTGTGGCAGTGACATACACACAACAAATATCCCATTGACACCCCTGAGGTGATATTAGATTAGATTAAAGTTTATTGTAAGTGAGCAGAGTACAAGCCCAGAGCCAGTGACATGCAGGTAGTGTGTAACCTGAAGTGGTGTTGGGGTAAAGTGCAGAGAGACAGTGTGTGCATGTGTGTGTGTGCAGTTTGGTGATGAACAATGCCTTTACCAGCATGATCACTAAGTGGCTCGGCGAACAGAACATGGAGATTTTTTGGGTCCATGGCCAGGAAACTCCCCAGACCTTAATCCCAGTGAGAACATGTGGTCGATCCTCAAGAGGACAAACACAGACACACAATCTGACAAACTCCAAGTATTGATTATGTAAGAATGGGCAGCGCCATCAGACAGGATGTGGAACAGAAGGTGATTGACAGCAGGTCAGGGTGAACTGCAGAGGTCTTTAAAAAGAAGGGTTTTAAAACTGCAGTAAGTACTGAATCTTTACATAAATCTAATGTAATTGTAAATAAAAGCCTTTGACACTTATGGAATGTTTGTAGTCACATCTGACACAAAGATCTAAAAACACTGAAGCAGCAGAACTTTGTGAAAATGAATATCTGTGTCCTTCTCCAAATGACGTCACCAGCGCAGACGTCACTTCCTCCGTGCGTTACCATGGCAACACGAGCGCCTCGGATACTTGTCTTTGCTGCTGTGGACGTTTCACTCCACTGATATTAAATATTGGATACAATTATAAAGCATGTAGTAAATACTATTGAAAATAAATAATTGATTATTAATAATAACTGGTTAAAAGATATACATAGATTTATTTTACAGATTACTAGCCGATACAATAGTAAATATTTCTTGATTAAATTAAAATGTAAATCTTTGTGTTTATTTAATATGATATCTTTGATAATATTGATAATAAATATATTCCCTTTTCACGCTGCAGTGACACGCAATGACTGATGGGAAATGTTTAATCCCCATTTCCGGTGAAGTCAACTGTCTCTCTCTCTCTCACACACACACACACACACACACACTGGTGTTCACCTACACCGTGCGCAGTTCCCTTTCAACATTTTCGCTCCCTGCGGTTTGTTATCACACTTAACATGGCTGAACACCCTATGTAGTGTACACTTCACAGGGGACTTCAGGACGATCGGGACACACAGAGGCGGAAGTACAGGGTCATGTCCTTCGTGCTTTCCGTAGTGCGCGTGCTGTAACATGGCGGCCTGCAGTGTGTTCTCCTCTCTCAGATCTCAGTTCAGTAAGGTAAGACACACACACACACACACACACACCTACTGTCTCACTATCACTACAGTGCTGCGCACACACACACACACACCACACACACTTACTGTCTGTCTGTCTCTCACACACACCCCTACTGTCTCTCTCTCTCTCTCTCTCTCTCTCTCTCACACACACACACACACACCTACTGACTCACTATCACTACAGTGCTGCACACACACCCCTACTGTCTCTCACACACACACACACACACACACAAAGATGTATTGTAAAGAAATCCACTTTGAGATCTGTGTGTTCAGGTTCAGAGGTTAGTGGGGTGTGTGGAGTGTGTGGAGTGTGTACACACTGGGAGCTGGATGCTCTCGGCTGATAAAGCTCTGCTGGTGAAACTGCGCAAGACCACAGGATACACCTTCATCAACTGTAAGAAAGCACTGGAGAAGTTCAACAATGACATCACACAGGTGAGCTGAGTGTGTGTGTGTATGTGTGTGTGTGTGTGTATGTGTGTGTGTGTGTGTATGTGTGTGTGTGTGTGTATGTGTGTGTGTGTGTGTTCTAATGATGTTTGTATGATGATGATGGTTTTTGTGTTTGTGTGTGTGTGCGCGCTGGTCCTCAGGCAGAACACTGGCTCCATGATCAGGCACAGAAGGAAGGCTGGAGTAAAGCCAGTAAACTGGGGAACCGCAGAACCTCAGAGGGTCTCATCGCTCTGCTGAGGAAGGAGAACGCTGCTGTTATGGTGGAGGTGAGAAGACTCCTAATTTTACACACACACACACACACCTGTTTAACATGTTATTAAAAGGACTTTTCTTTATAGAGCTGTTAAATTCTCACGTCTGATTGGTCAGATGGTGCGCAGTGTGTTATAACAGAACAGCTCATTAACATGAACTCCAGATTCCTGTTCATGTGCACGCTCTCGTAACTTACTGTACTGTACAAAGGAAGGAGTCTCCAGTGTCAGTGTTAAAGTCAGAGGTAAAGCCGTAAGTTTTCAGACTTTTTTGGACAGAGGAGTTGAGCTTGGTGAGGGACAAGTGTGTGTAGCTGCTGTAGCACACAAGAACTGAAACCAACTCGCTTAAAGGAGAAAAGAATGGAATCAGACCTGGTAATTATTAAATCAGATTTCTGGTTTCTGTTGGACTCTGTTTACAATGAGGAGTTTGTATGAGAAGTTGATAATCTGAGTTATGACTGATTGTTAATGACGGTGTGTGTGTATCTGCGTTCAGGTGAACTGTGAGACTGATTTCGTGGCGAGGAATAAGACGTTTCAGCAGCTGGTGCAGGACGTGGCCTTCGCCACCATGGAGCATCATCAGAGCAGAGCGCACGCTGGATATGTGAAGGTACTCGTTCTGACCAGAGCATGCGCTGTGTTTCAATATGGAAACATCATATAAACACGTGTGTGTGTGTGTGTATGTGTGTGTTTGCAGAGTTTAATGTCTGTAGAGGACGTCTGTAATCTCGCTGTACCTGAGGGTTCCTCTGTCGCTGATCAGCTGGCCCTCGCTATAGGTAAATATAAACAGGAAGTGCAACAGTGTTTTAAGATCTGTGTGTGCGAGTGTGAGTGTTGGCATCACCTGTTGCCAGATAGAGGAATTGCACATATCCAGAAAATACTAATAAACCCTCCTCTTCATTCTGACTGTGGCTCCGCCCCCTGTACAAACGGCCAATAGTTATACAGCACCTTTTCACCTGGTTGTGGCTGTGACCTGGGGGTGGGGCTTAATTGCAAGTGAAACCTGTGTTAGTTTCATCTTTCTATTAATGATGAGTACAGTTACTCAGATTTTGATAATACATTTAAAGAAAGAATTTGAACAGTGAGCCACGCCCAGTCCTTATTAATATTCAGAATGCAGTTTCTTAATGCTTATTAATATTCCTTAGGCCCGTGGTTCTCAACGTGTGGGGTGTATTCACTAGTGGGGAATGACATGACATGACAGGTGGGGTGCAATGTACCGGAGGAAATTAGTGGAAAATAATATGAAAGTACCTATTCTAATTGTTGCTTTTCTTTATTGACAATGAAGATCATACACTCAAAACAAAACAATCACATACAAAGAAATGGATCATTTTAATACAAGTCAATTAAAATAACATCAGTTGAGAAAAAGTGGAACCATAATGCAACAATAACGGTTTAATGTCGGCATGTTAATTGCAATGGAACAATATACGGAAACTTTTTGTATTATATATGTAATTATCATTCATTCCAATGTGTGTGCTGATGTTTCTGTATTTTTCTTACAATATTAATATTTTATCAGGCAGTACTAGTCTCGCATTTCCAGTGTGGCAACAAAGTTGCTTTTTGATCCTTTAGGCGCTGAACAAAAGTGAAGATCAATAGCGTCTACGCTTTTTGTTGGTGTGCGGCATTTTGCGATGATGCCTAAATCATTTGATGCGCAGTAGAGAATAATGGGGTTTATGCTTTCACACTTGTATAATTTAGGGGTGCTTCGATCAGGATTTTTGAGGCCGATCTCCGATCACTAGAAGCTGTATCGGCCGATACCGATTACAGGGTCTACTCGAAGCCTTATCATGTAGCATTATTTATTAATTTAAATTGTTGTTAGATATATTTTAAGTATTGAAATTACAATTATAACTGTATTTATTGGCAAGCAACATGACCAACATGTCAACTTAAAACATAGCAGCCTGTGATTGGTTAGTAATTGGGAACAGCTTGTAGCTTGACAAATGTATGCTGGTCACCAGTATCCCAGCATACCAGCACCAAAACACAACATATGCTGGTCAACTATCTGGTCTCTGCTGTTTTTCTCAGCAGGGATGTAGGACGTGAGTCACCGAAAGTTCTGCAAGCATCCGCGAGGACCGCCAAAAAATTAAACATGTTTAAAAAAATTACGTCACATGTTAAAAATATGTTTAATTTTTCGCGCGGAAAGATGGAAACGTAATGACAGCGCCAAAACTCGCGGTGAATCATGATGAACTGTACATACGGACACCGAGCGAAACCGCGTGGGTGAGATAGGGGAATTACCGACAGCTGAGTGAGTGGCGGCGCGCGAGTGGCAGCACGCGAGTTGCTGAGCTCTCCCGCTCTCTTAGCGCGAGCCAACTTTGAAAACTGCTCGTGTTCGTTCACGTGACTAACCTTCAATTGTCTGATGAGGTTCGTGGAGTTAAAGTGCTTTGGCTGCTTCCCGCCTCGTGGAATTGTCTTGTTACACAACACGTAGAATTGCCAGACCGGTGAAGCCATTTTAACAGCGCGCAAAAAAAAATATCCCGCGAGTTTTGCGTCATCTGATCGGCTTCTCTATATCGACCATTATAGACACTGCGGATCAATCATCCCAAAGCACTTATCGGCCGATTATGATCGGCGACCGATCAATCGGAGCATCTCTAGTATAATTTAAGCGCTTAATCGAGAAAAAGGCGGCTGTAGCTTAAAGACAATGTGGAGAGGAAATGTAAGTAAGTAAATAAACATTACATGAGAATTTGTATTAATGGTATCAACCGCTGTCACATGCCTAGTGTTCATTATAATAGTAATATCATATTTGATAATAATAAACCTCTGAATTTATGTTCTAATATAATAATTGATAGAGATTATGTAGGGGTGGCAATCCGTGGCAGGGGGGCATTTTAGAGCACAACACCGGTCTGTAGCGTAGGTAGTTGGCATAATAACATCAGTGGATAAATTTGTTACATGGACCACAAAAAAGCAGGAGACGTCTTTGAAAGAAAGCTGGCAGAAGAATCGCAGGGTAAAATCTGAATCAGTGGAAAGCAAAGCACAAACTGCTTCATTCAAAGTTGCATACAGAATTGCCCAGTGCATAAAAACTACAAACTATTGCTGAGCAGCTGATCCCCCCCCCCCGACAAAGTATGCCTGTTATAACAATTGCACGTGTATTTTATGTTGTGAACTTGGCCTTGTTTGATATTACTGGTTTA